>PVIY010011796.1:0-64085 GCA_004026745.1 Myrmecophaga tridactyla
GAAGCCCCTTACCTTCCAAATAAGTTTGATAATTAGTGTTTCCACTTTGGAAAAATAGGCTGTTGGAATTTGGGTGGTATTGCAATGAATTGGTAGATCAGTTTTGGTGGAATTGACATCTTAATGACATTTAGCTTTCCAATCCATGAACATGGAATGTTTTTCCATTTATTTAGTCTGTTTTTTTAAATGGATGTTTTGTAGTTTTCTGTATACAGGACCTTTACATACTTGGTTAAAGCTTATTCCTAGATACTTGATGATTGCAGTTGCTATTGTAAATGGGTCTTTTTTCTTAACTTCCTCCTTAGAGAGCTCATTATTAGTGTATAGAAATGCTATATTGTTTTACCTGTTTATCTTGTATCCTTCCAGTTTGCTGATCTCATTTATTAGCTATATAGCTTTTTGTTTAGTCTTTCTAAATATAGGATCATGTTGTCTGCAAATAGTGAAAGTTTTACTTCCTTATTTCCAATTTGGATTCCTTTTATTTCTTTTCTTGTTCTAATTGCTCTAGTTAGAACTTCTAGCACAACGTTGATAAAAATGGTGACCATGGGCATCCTTTATCTTGTTCCCAGTCTCAGAGAGAAAGCTATCCATCTCTCTCCATTGAGTATGATGTTAGCTGTGGTTTTTTTTCATATATGCTCTTTATCATGTTGAGGAACTTTCCTTCAATTCTTACCTTTTGAAGTTTTTTTTTTTTATAAGAAAGGATGCTGAGCTGTTTCAAATGCCTTTTGTGCATCGATGGAGGTGATTATGTGGCTTTTCACTTTCAATTTGTTAATGTGGTATATTTCATAATTGATTTTCTTGTGTTGAACCACCCTTGCATACTGGAATAAAACCCACTTGGTCATGGTGTATAATTCTTTTAATGTGCCATTGTATTCAATGTGCAAGCATTTTGTGGAGATTTTCATATGTATGCTCATTAGAGAGATTGGTGTGTAGTTTTCTTTTCTTGTAGTAACTTTATAGCTTTTGTATTAAGATGATGTTGGCTTCAGAGAATGAGTTAGGCATGATCTCTCCTTCAACTTTTGCAAGAGTTTGAGCAGGAAGTAGAATGTTTATTGAAATTTGCCTTTGAAGCCATCTGGTCCTGGGCTTTCCTTTGTTGGTCTTTTTTTTTTTTTTTTAATGACTTATTCATGTCTTTACTTCTGATTGGTTTGTTGAAGTCTTCTATTTCTTCTTGAGTCACTGTAGGTTCTTATGTTACTAGGAAATTGTCCAGTTCATCTAAGTTGTCTATTTTTTGGCATGTAGTTGTTCATAGTATCGTCTTATGAACTCTTTTATTTCTTCAGAGTCTGTGGTAATGATCCACCTATCATTTCTCTATTCGCGACCTCTCTCCTTTTGTTTTTGTCATTTAAGCTAATGGTTTGTCAATTTTATTGATTTTCTCCAAGAACGTAATTTTCATTTTATTGATTCTCTTTAGCATTTTTTTTGTTGTTATTATTTATATATAGGTTTCATATATTTCTGCTCTAATTTTTTGTTATTTTTTTCCTTCTGTTTGCTTTAGGGTTAGGTTACTGTGCTTTCTCTAGCTTCTCCTGGTATTCAGTTAGGCTTTGGTTTTTGCTCTTTCTTGCTTTTTGATGTAGGCATTTAGGGCTATAAATTTTCCTCACAATACTGCCTTCACTGTACCCCATAAGGTTTGTCATGTTGTGTTCTCATTCATCTTGAGATATTTACTGATTTCTCTTGCAATTTCTTCTTTGACCCATGGATTGTTTAAGAGTGTGTTGTTTAGCCTCCATATACTTGTGAATTTTCTGGCTTGCTGGCTATTAGTGATTTCCAGCTCCATTCCATTCAATTGGAAAAATGCTTTTTATGATTTCCATACTTTTAAATTTATTGAGACCTATTTTATGTTCCAGTATGTGGTCTATCTTGAAAAATGTTCCATGAGTACTTGAGAAGAATGTGTATCTGCAATTTAGGGGTGGAATGTTCTCTATATGTCTGTAACATTCAGTTCATTTACCTTGTAGGTTCTCTGTCTCCTTATTTATTTATTTATTTTTTGCGTGGTCAGGCACCAGGAATCGAACCCGGGTCTCCAGCACAGCAGGCAAGAACTCTACCTGCTAAGCAACTGTGGCCTGCCTTCTGTCTCCTTACTGATGCTCTATTTAGATGTTTGATCTATTGAAGAGAGTTGTTTGTTGACTTCTCCCACTATTATTGAAGAGACATCAATTATTTCTTTTAGTTTTGCCGGTGTTTTTCTCGTGCACTTTGGGGCACCTTGTTCAGGTGAATAAATATTTGCGATTGTTATGTCTTTTTGGTTAATTGCCCTTTTATTAATATACAGTGTTCTTCCTTGCCTTTTATAACATTTTGTATTTCTTGTCTGTTTTGTCTGATATTAGTATTACTACACCAGATTTTTTTTGTGGGGGGTGGTTACTGCTTCTGTGAATATCTTTTCCACACATTCTCTTTCAATCAATTTTATCTCTGGGTCTAAAATGAGTGTCTTGTAAACTGCATATAGTTGGACCATATTTTTAAATCCATTCTGCTAATCTGTATCTTGATTGAGGCATTTAATCCATTAACAATCGTGGTAGTTCATTCTCAATGTAGTTACTGTAAAAGCTATACTTATTTCAACTGTTTTATCTTTTGGCTTTTATTTATCAGGTCTATTTTTCCACTCTTTTTCTCCTTTTAGTTACTCTAATTAGTTATCTTCTTTTCTTTACTCTCTTCCAAGCTTTCCCACCTGTCTTTTCTTTTTAGCTGGCAGAACTCCCTTTAGTAGTTTTTTAAGGGCCTGTTTATTGTTAATGAACTCTCTCAGCTTGTTTATCTGCGAGTATTTTAAACTCTCCCTTATTTTGGAAGACTAGCTTTGCTCGATAGGGAATTCTAGGCTGGCATTTTTTCTCTTTCAGTATCTTAAGCATATCATGCCAGTGCTTCTCACTTCCATGGTATCTGATGAGAAAAAACTCACTGAGTCTTATTTGGTTTCCTTTGAATGTAGTGAATCATTTTTCTCTTGTTGCTTTCAGAATATTCTCCTTCTCTTTAGAATTTGACAGTTTGATTACTATATGTCTTGGAGTGGGTATATACTCAGGTTTATTCTGTTTGGAGTATGGTGTGTTTCTTAGATTTGCAAATTTATGTCTTTTATAAGGGTTGGGAAATTTTCAGCCATGATTTTCTTAAGTCTTCTTCCTGTCCCTCCTCTCTTCTCTTCTCCTTTTGGGACAGCTGTAATGCATATGTTTGAGTGATTCCTGCTGTCAATAATTTTCCTGATTCCTTAATCAAACTTTTTCATTTTTCTTCTTTTGTCCATTCAAATTCGGTTTCATTGTATTCTAGCTCACTGATGCTTTTTTCTGCCTCTTTAAATCAGTTGTGTGTCTGTAGTACATTTTAAATTTCACCTATAAGGTCTTTGATTTCCATAAGGACTGCTATTTTTCTATGTATTCTTTCAGATTCTTCTTTATGCTTACCTAGTGTCTTCTTAATATCCATTATCTCTTTATCCATCTTCTTGAATTTGTTTAGGAGATTTGTTTACACATCTTTGATTAGCTGTTCCAAATTCAATGTTCCCTCCAACTTCTAAATTTTTTCCTTTGACTGGGCCATATCTTCCTGTATTTTAGTATTCCTTGTAATTTTTGGTTGGTGTCTGTTCATCTGATTATCTTAATGGGTCTCTTCTGAAGGTCGGTATCTTTCTGTAGTATTTAGTTGCTGCTTTGATATATATTAGAGCACTGCTTTGCCAGTTGGATCTTCAATATTTACCTGCTAAAACAGGGTTGGGTATATATGCAGGGGTTGTAGACCAGCTCCAAGGGCCCTGGGACAGGATCTGGAAACACTCTCCAAAGCCCTTTTTTTCTCCTAAACTTTCCAGCCTGCCCAATAGATGGTGTGCTTCAGTTGTTTTTCCCTTCTCTGAAGTAGTTGAAACTGCAGGGAGCTCACTTCATTGACGAATATCTGATTCATGTTAGTCTGTGTTCCCTCTGTATTTGCTGCAGAGGACCCTGCAGCTATTCCAGTCTGCAGCCATCCCTCAGGCAAGGGTCATAGCACCTCCTGCTGCTGCATTCCTTCCAAGGGGGGGGGATGGGCACCAGCAGGCCTGGTCAGAATTACAGTCTCTACCCATGTTTTCTGTCTCTTCTTCCTGCACTGACCTCGGTGTTGAAATGTCCTCTCTTGTCTCCTGGGTTCTCATGCAGCTGATTCAGACAGTTTTTTGCCTGGCCACTTGCTGCTTTTGGGAAAGAAGTAAGTCCTGCCATTTTGTCTCTTATCCTTCATTTTCAAGGCTCCTCCTTGGTGCCCTTCTGTATTCATTACTCCTTCCTTGTGTCTCTGTAGACTTGTGGGTCTCTGTGTCTGCATATATATATATATGGGATCTGACTCACTTCTATGACAGTTTTGATAGTCTATATCCCTAGTGGGTGGTGGAGGGGATGCCAGCAGTCTCCTATCTTATACTTCCAACCTGCATGGGACTGAGTGAGTGAGAGGGATGAGGACCAGTCTGTCCAGGATGAGAATTTTCTACCTGATATGTTACTCTTTCTTTGATTCAGCATTTGTGAGATCCTTCTCCAGTGCTCACCTTCCTCTGGAGCACTAAGCAATTGACATTTGTTTTTTGTTTTTTTTTAAATATTTTTATTGTCAAAACAACATACAACCACAAACGTTCTTTACATATGAACTTCCTGTACGTGGTGTACAATCAGTGGCTCACAATATCATCACATAGTTGTATATTCATCACTATAATCATTTCTTAGAACATTTGTATCACTCCAGAAAAAGAAATGAAAAGAAAAAAGAAAAACACGTACCTACCATAACCCTTACCCTTACCTCTCATTGATTACTAGTATTTCTATCTACCTGATATATTTTAACCTTTGTTCTCCCTATTTTTTTTCTTATATCACTTACCACTCCCTGTCATTGATCACTAGTACTTCAATCTACTCAATTTATTTTAACATTTTCCCCCGTTATTTGTTTTTTTACCCATATTTTTTACTCATATGTCCATACTGTAGATAAAAGGAGCATCAGACACAAGATTTTCACAATCAGTCACATTGTGAAAGCTATATCATTATACAATCATCTTCAAAAACATGGCTACTGGAACACAGCTTTACATTTTCAGGCACTTCCCTCTGGCCACTCTAATCCACTTAAACTAAAGAGAGGATATCTATATAATGCATAAGAATAACCTCCAAGATAACCTCTCGACCCTGTTTGAAATCTCTCAGGTACTGACACTTTATTTTGTCTCATTTCTCTCTTCCCCTTTTCGATTTAGAAAGTTTTCTCAATCCCTTGATGCTGAGTACCAGCTCATTTTAGGATTTCTATCCCATGTTGCCAGAGAGTTTACACCCTGGGAGTCATGTCCCACCTAGAGAGGGAGAGGGCAGTGAGTTTGCTTGCCATGTTAGCTGAGAGAGAGGTCATATCTGAGCAACAAAAGAGGTTCTCTGGGGGTGACTTTTAGGCTTAATTTTAAGTAGGCTTAGTCTATCCTTTTCAGGTATAAGTTTCATATGAACAAACTACAAGATTTAGGGCTTGGCCTATTGATTTGTTTTTTGCCACTGCTTGCGAGACTATCAGGAATTCTCCAAATGGGAAAGTTGAATTTTCCCCCTTTTTCGCCATTCCCCCAAGGGGAATTTGCAAACACTTCTTTATTCACTGTTCAAATCACTCTGGGATTTATTGAGGCATCACACTAACCTGGACAAACCTACAAAATCTCATGCCCTATTCAAGGTTCCATGTACTTATGGTGTTCAATTAAACTTTCCATATAAGTTAAATTAGGAAATGTACTAGTCAAAATATAAACTTCATACCAAATAACATTTCTTCCTTTAACCTCACACAGAGGTTGAACTTTTAAAACATGAATGACCATCTATTTTCAACACCCTGAAATACTGACATTCCTTTGTTCTTCCTCATGCAAAAACTGTTTTTAATTTGTTAAATTTAGTCACTATCATTGTACACTCTAGGCATTCCTAGATTATACCATCTCTGTCTTTATCATCTATCTTTCTTCTGATTTCATATGTGCCCCCAGACCTCCTCCCTCTATCATTCTCACATTAAGCTTCATTCAGTGTACTTACCTGATTTTGCTACAATCAGGTAGTATTGTGCTATCCATTTCTGAATTTTTACAATCAGTCCTGTTGCAAAATCTGTATCCCTTTAGGTCCAATTACCCAATCTCTATCCTATTTCTATCTCCTGATGACCTCTGTTCTGAACTGGAATTCTCCAATTTCATTAATTAATGTTAGTTCATATCAGTGAGACCATACAGTATTTGTCCTTTTGTTTCTGGCCAATCTCACTCAGCATAATGTCCTCAAGGTCCATGTACATTGTTACATGCTTTATGACTTTATTCTGTCTTAACAGCTGCTTAATATTCCATTGTATGTATATACCACAGCTTGTTCAGCCACTCCTCTGTTAATGGACATTTGGGCTGTTTCTATCCCTTGGCAATTGTAAATAATGCTGCTATAAACATTGGTGTGCAAATGTCCATTTGTGTCCTTGCCCTCATGTCCTCTGAATAGCTACCTAGCAATGGAATTGCCAGATCATATGGCAATTCTATATTTAGCTTCCTGAGGAACCACCAAACTGCCTTCCACAGCAGTTGTACCATTTTACATTCCCACCGACAGTGGATAAGTGTGCCTCTTTCTCCAAATCCTCTCCAGCACTTGTCATTTTCTGTTTTATTGATAATGGCCATTCTGGTGGGTTTGAGATATATCTCATTGTGGTTTTGATTTGCATTTCCCTAATAGCCAGGGAAGTTGAGCATCTTTTAGCCAATTGTATTTCCTCTTCTGAGAAGTGTCTGTTCATCTCTTCTGCCCATTTTTAAATTGGGCTGTATGTCTTTTTGCTGTTGAGTTGAACAATCTCTTTATATGTTCTGGATACTAGACCTTATCTGATATGTCATTTCCAAATATTGTGTCCCATTGTGTAGGCTGCCTTTTTACTTTCTTGACAAAGTTCTTTGATGCACAAAAGTGTTTAAGTTTGAGAAGTTCCCATATATCTATTTCTTTCTTCAATGCTCATGCTTTGGGTGTAATATCTAGGAAACCACCTCCTATTACAAGGTTTATAAGATATTTCCCTACATTTTCTTCTAAAAGTTTTGGTCTTCGTGCTAATGTTCAGATCTCTGATTATTTTGAGTTAATTTTTGTATAGGGTGTGAGATATGGATCCTCTTTCATTCTTTTGCATGTGGATATCCAGTTCTCCAATCACCATTTATTGAAGAGACTGTTCTTCCCTGGGTGATCAAAGATCAGTTGTCCATAGATGAGAAGGTTTATATCTGAACATTCTATTCAATTCCATTTGTCAGTATATCTATCTTTATGCCAGTACCATGCTCTTTTGATCACTGTAGCTTCATAATATCCCTTAAAGTCAGGCAGTGTGATACTTCCGACTTCATTTTCCTTTCTCAAGATATTTTTAGCTATCTGGGGTAAACTGCCCTTCCCGATAAATTTGGTTATTGGTTTCTCTATTTCTGCAAAGTAAGTTTTTGGGATTTTAATTGGTATTGCATTGAATCTATAAATCAATTTAGGTAGAATTCACATCTTAACTATATTTAGTCTTCTGATCCATGAACATGGTATGTGCTTCCACTTATTTAGGTCATCTGTGATTTCTTTTAGCAATTTTCTGAAGTTTGCTTTGTATAGGTCTTTTGTATCCTTAGTTAAATTTATTCCTCAATATTTTATTCTTTTGGTTGCAATTGTAAATGGATTTTTTTTCTTTATTTCCCCCTCAGAATGCTCATTACTAGTGAATAGAGACACTACAGATTTTTGAGTGTTGATCTTGTCACCTACCACTTTGCTGTACTCATTTATTAGCTCTAGTAGTTTTGCTGTGCTTTTTTGGGGGGGGGGTTGACATACAGGTCATATAATCTGCAAACAGTGAGAGTTTTACTTCTTCCTTTCCAATTTTGATGCCTTGTATTTCTTTTTCTTGTCTAATTGCTCTGGTTAGAACTTCCAACACAATGTTGAATAACAATAATGGCAGTGAACATCCTTGTCTTGTTCCTAATCTTAGGGGGAAAGCTTTTATTCTTTCCCCATTGAGGCTGATGTTAGCTGTGGGTTTTTCATATATTCCCTTTATCATGTTGAGGAAGTTCCCTTGTATTCTTATCCTTTGAAGTGTTTTCAAAAAGAAAGAATGTTGAATTTGGTCAAATGTCTTTTCTATATTAGTCAAGATGTCATGTGGTTTTTCGGCTTTGATTTATTCATATGATGTATTAAACTGATTTTCTTATGTTGAACAATCCTTACATACCTGGGATGAATCCAACTTGGTCATGATGTATCATTCTTTTAATGTACTGCTGGATTTAATTTGCAAGAATTTTGTTGAGGATTTTTGCACCTATATTCATTAGAGAGATTGGTCTATAATTTTCTTGTAGAATTTTTGTCTGGCTTTGGTATGAGGGTGATGTTGGTTTCATAGAATGAGTTAGGTAGACTTCCTTCCTCTTCAATTTTTTTGAAGAGTTTGAGCAGGATTTGTGCTAATTCTTTCTTGAATGCTTGGTAGAATTCACATATGAAACCATCTGGCCCTGGACTTTTCTTTTCGGGTTGCTTCTTAATGACTGATTCAGTTTCTTTATTTCTGATTGGTTGGTTGAGGTCATCTATTTCTTCTTGAGTCAATGTTGGTTGTTCATACCTTTCTAGGAAATTGTCTATTTCATCTATGTTGTCTAGTTTATTAGCATAAAGTTTTTCACAATATCCTTTCATTACCTTCTTTATTTCTGTGGAGTCAGTAGTTATGTCTCCTCTTCCATTTCTGATTTTATTTATTTGCATCCTCTCTCTTTTTCTTTTTGTCAACCTTGCTATGTGTCCCTCAATTTTATTAATTTTCTCAAATAACCAACTTCTGGTTTTGTTGATTTCCTCAATTGTTTTCATGTACTTGATTTCATTTATTTCTGCTCTACTATTTATTGTTCTTTTCCTTTTGCTTGCTTTGGTTAGTTTGCTGTTCATTCTCTAGTTCTTCCAAGTGAACAGTTAATTCCTCAATTTTTGCTCTTTCTTCTTTGTTGATATAGGCATTTAGGGCAATAAATTTCCCTCTCAGCACTGCCTTTACTGCATCCCATAAATTTTGATATGTTGTGTTTTCCTTTTCAATTGCCTCAAGATATTTACTGATTTCTTTTGTAATTTCTTCCTTGACCTACTGGTTGTTTAAGAGTGTGTTGTTGAGCCTCCATATATTTGTGAATTTTCTGGTCCTCTGCCTGTTATTGATTTCCAACTTCATTCCTTTATGATCCAAGAAAGTGGTTTGTATGATTTCAATCTTTTTTAATTTATTGAGACTTTTTTGTGACCTGGCATATGGTCTATCCTTGATGATCCACGAACACTTGAGAACAAGGTATATCCTGCTATTGTTGGGTGTAACATTCTATAAATGTCTGCTAAGTCTAGTTTGTTTATTGTATTATTCAAATTCTCTGTTTCTTTATTGATCCTCTGTCCAGATATTTGGTCCATTGATGAGAGTGGGGAAGTGAAGTCTCCAACTATTATGGTAGATGTGTCTATTCCTCTTTTCAGTGTTTGTCTCATGTATTTTGAAGCACTCTGCTTGGTGCATAAATATTTATGATTGTTATGTCTTCTTGTTGAATAGCTCCTTTTATTAATACATGGTATCCTCCTTTGCCTCTTTTAATTGTTTTACATTTGAAGTCTAAGTTGTTGGATTTTAGTATAGCTACTCCTGCTCTTTTGTGATTGCTGTTTGCATGAAATATCTTTTCCCAATCTTTCACTTTCAATCTATGTTTATCCTAGGGTCTAAAATGCATCTCATGTAAACAGCATATATGTGGATCCTGTTTTTTAATCCATTTTGCCAGTCTATGTCTTTTGATTGTGGAGTTTAATCCATTAACATTTAATATTATTGCTGTAAGGGCAGTGATTTCTTCTACCATTTTACCTTTTGGATTTTGTATGTCATATCTATTTTTCCCTCTTTTTACCTTTACTGATAGTCTTCATTTCTACACTCTTCTTCACACCTCTCTCTCCTGTCTTTTCCTATCTGTCTCTAGTGCTTCCTTATTTCTTGCAGAGCAGGTCTCTTGAGCATAAATTCTCTCAGTGATTTTTTTTGTCTGAAAATATTTTAATTTCCCCCTCTTTTTTTCCCTCTCATGTTTGAAGGACAATTTTGCTGGATATATATTTCTTGGTTGGCAGTTTTTCTCTTTCAGAATCTTAAAAGACAGAATCTGCTGTCTTCTCACCTCCATGGTTTCTGCTGAGAAATCTACACATAGTCTTATTGGGCTTCCCTTGTATGTGATGGATTGCTTTTCTCTTGCTGCTTTCAAAAGTCTCTCTTTCTCTTTGACCTCTGACATTCTGATTAGTAAGTGTCCTGAAGTATGTCTATTTGGATCTATTCTGTTTGGGGTATGCTGCAGTTCTTGGATCTGTTATTTTAAGTGTTTCATAGAGTTGGGAAACTTCCAATGATAATTTCCTCCATTAGTGTTTCTTCTACTTTTCCCTTCTCTTCTCCTTCTGGAACTCCCATAACATGTATATTCATGTGCTTCATGCTGTATTCAATTCCCTGAGCCTCTGCTCATATTTTTCTATTCTTTTCCCTATAAATTCTTTTGCTTGTTGGATTTCAGATGTCCTGTACTCCAGTTCACTAATCCTTTCTTCTGCCTCTTGAAATCTAACATTATAGGTTTCCATTGTTTTCTTCATTTCTTCCTTTCATTCCCATAAATTCTGTGATTTGTTTTTTTAGAATTTTGATTTCTTCTTTTTGTTCCCCCATTGCCTTCTTTATATCCTCTCTCAATTCATTGATTTGATTTTTAGTGAGATTTTCCATATCTGTTTGAACATCCTTAATTAATTGTTTCAACTCCTGTATCTCATTTGAATTGTTGGTTTGTTCCTTTGACTGGGCCATATCTTCAATTTTCTTAGTATGACTCATTATTTTTTGCTTATGTTTAGGCATTTGATTTCCTTAATTAATTTATATGGAAATTATTTTCACTCTTTTACCTAGGATTTTCTTGCTGGATGGTTTTGTCCTCTATTTGTTCTTTGACATTCAGTTCAGCTTATTCTAGACTGCTGGCATAGGTTTTGTTTATTGGATCAGAATTTTTTAGTTCTTGTTTTCTTGTTTCTTGCCCTGCCTGCATGGAGACTTTTTTTTTCCTTAGGAGGTTCTACTTAGATATTATAGACCCCAGTCAGATTTTCCTAGACCAGACTGATCTCCTCTCAGGAGGAAAGAATCACCTGCATCAATTTTCCCTGAGTGTGAGACACAGCAGGTTGACAGACTTTCCTATGAAGCCTCTAGATTCTGTGTTTTTCCCAACCTACCCAGTATGTGGCACTTGTCTGCCTGCAGGTTCCATCAGCATAAATTGATGAGGTACCTTTAACTTCAGCAGACTCTCCCTGCTGAGGGTGTGATTGAAATAGAGGAGAGGTTGTAGGCTGGCCTTAATTGCATCAGTTTTCCAGTCCCTGGGATCTGAAGTCCTTGAGGGAGGGATTCCACATGATCTGGGTCCCACCTTTCTCCTGGGGAAGGTACAGCCTCCAGGTAATTAACTCCTTTCACCTGACCAACCTCTCTGTCTCTCAGTCAAGTTTAATTCCAATCTTGCCTGGGGAAATTGGAGCCTGAGAAGCCTTGCAGTTGTATCTAATAGGCCATTAAGTGGTAGAAATAAAGGGCAGTCCATGGTAGCTCAGCAGGCATAGTTCTCATCTGCCATGCTGGAGACCCAGGTTTGATTCCTGGTGCCTGCCCATGTTAAAAAATAATAATAATAAAAAAATTTAAAGAAATGCAAAAAAAAAAAGAAACAAAAAAAAAAAAAAAATCCTTTCAGAGCAGGACCCCTAATTCCTCTGGTTTGTTAATCAAGAACTTAAGTTGGTATGTTGCTCTATGTATCTCCAGGTCCTATGTGCCCTCACTTTCTTTTTAGAGTCCAGACTTTTCATGTAGTTTGTGCTGTCTGATCCAAAAAGCCTGTGTGTGTGTGTGTGTGTGTTTTCCCATCAGCCCTACTCTCTCTGTGCTAGGGCAAAAGCTAGTAACTTCAGCTTTTATTTGAGGTTTATCTGAGCTGGGGGCCAATTTTTAGTAGTCAGAATTTGTTAATTAATTTCACAATTGGAACTTGGTTGAGCTCAGCCCCTGCTGTTAGTAAAGTCTCTTTCCTTTCCCCTCTGGGAACTAGTGGGGGTGGGGAGGGGCTCCGGCCTCCACAGCCTGAAGGACTCACAGCTCTGGGTGAGATTGCAGCTGGTCCAGTTTGTCCAGAATGATGTATGCTTTGTGTCTGGTCACTGATGTGGCCCCAGCAGTTTTTTATACTGTACCTGGTTATTTACTACCTGCTTTCGAGAATGAACTAAATTCCACACCTCACTAACCTGCCATCTTGGAATGTCTCCAGACATTTTCTTTACCTTTTTGCTGAATCTCAGGAATGGTTTTTCAGTGGATGTCTTATATCACCATGTTGATGATGTCCTTGCCCTGTTATTTTTGGGCATTTTCTCTAAATGCTTATGGGATACATATGCAGAGTAATATTTAACTGTTGTTCAGAAAACTGCACTCAAGAGTAGAAAGATAAATATTGTCTTCTTTGATGGGTAGTATTTTTAGATTTTTGTGGATTAAATGGATGTGAGGAACAAACTTTCTTAGGGTATAGTATTACACTGCTTTTTAGAGCTTTTTAAAATTTGTCTAAGATTTCATCTTTCTTGATATTATCATATAGGCTGTATTAGAGTTTGGCATCACGCCTTTCAGGAGATAATGAGCAGATACCATTTAAGCTGAGAGTCCAGCCATGAGTATTTTTTAAAGCTATTGTTAAGTATTGCTAAAGTATCCAATGTTGATAGGAACTTACACTCCCATCCTGAGTGTTAGAGTATGTTCATTTCACTTAAGCCTTCTCAACAGTCGATCTTATATTTTAATATTTGCCAATTAGCTTAAAACACATTATTTTAATTTGTATTTCTTTGTTTATTGCTGACTTTGTATGTCCTCATTTATTGCTAATTGAATATTTTTCATATTCTAAATGGCCATTTATCATTCTGTCTTTGTATAAATTTTCTTTTCAATTCATTTGCTCATTTTTTGTGTGTGTGCCATCATTTTGCTACTGATTAGTAGGAGTCCTTTAAATATTTTGATACACTCTAAAGAGAAAAAAGAATCAAAAGATATTTCTAAATTCTAAAACAAGCAATTATATATTTAATTTTTAAATTAACATATACTAACATTGGCTTTTTTTGAGTATATAAAGTTTTATACAATTTGCATAATCATTTTAAATATATATTTGATAGACCTAGTATTTGCAGGTTTGCTCAAATTTATAAAAATACATGACTAAATTTTTGTGGCTATTTGAACATTTTATTATTGGGAATCCCCATTTTATAGGATATATTGGATTATTTCACATTTGCCTATTTTAAATTATTCTAAGTTCATACGCTTTATGAAAAAAGTATTACTCATTGTTTATAATTAATTTGATGCTGAACTGTTTGTCAAACACAAATTGTATTAAAATATCTTTTCTTTTTTTTTTTTTTTTACAAAGATAGAATACTGGTAGCTTTCTGATAGTGCACTTTGTGATATGTTTTCCAGAATTCACTGTGGGAGGAAATATTAGAACAATTTATTAGACATCTTGGAATGCATTTGCTTTGAAGAAATTTCAGTTCAAGTTAAGATGCAAGTATTTATGAATTATCAGTTAGACAATCCTTTCTTTGCTATTAAAATTTTGCCTTGCTATAACGTTATTTTATAGTTTAAAAAACTAAGCAAAACCTATAAAGTATATATGATTGTTTAAAGTTCCAGGTAAATACAGCCCAGGGGAGATTTGCTGCACCCAAGACTATGGATTGCTGCTCTGGACGGTGGGCTTCAATCCTCACTAACACTCATTTTTATTGGCATTATAAATATGGATTCCTCTTGATTAGGTGTGGAAAATAATCTGTCCATTTTTTAAAAGGGAAGCTACTTGATCCCTTCATGTTATAGGCATTCTATCTGAAATACACTTTAATTTCTTGCTCAATAATTGCTAATCTCAACTTCCTGGTCCAGCGTTCCTTATGAAAAATCAGGTGGACTTTAAATATAACTATTCCATGAATGGATTCTCTTATTCTGTTTATCGTGTTGTGAGAAAATTAATCAAGAATCACACGAGTTGATGCTTTGAGTCTGTGACCAGGATCAGTTGTGAACTAAGTTTTTTGAGCTCAGTATAGATCCTTCTTCTCGGGTGATTGCACTGAATCTGTTCAGTAAGACACCTCAAGTGTGACTCCACCTCCAGAATGACTCCACTCAGGAGGGTCTTGGTGAAGCAAGTGGTTATTCTCAGTGGAAGAAATAGGGAAATCTTTGGAGTCCTTCCTTTTTAACTTAATGAATTGTTGCCATTCTTGGATAATCGAGATGTTTGTGGTCCTGCCATGAAGAATAGAGATGTATTTATCTTAAGCCACAGGAATTTATTGGTCCAGTAGTGAATCACATTGGTAACTCATGCACCTGTGGCCTAGGGCCAATTTATATCCATGGGTACAGTGAATTTGTAACTTATAGACTTTTTTTCCCTTTTGTCCTGGTTGCAGGAAAGCTTGGACATACATTTTCAGGATTTAGTAAGGAAACAGATTTTCATGGTATGAATTTTGTGTACTGTCTTGACTCCTTATTTTATCTTCCTTTCTAATTCTGATAAGTCAGTATGTATGCATATATATATATTTATTTTCTTTTTGTATGGCTGCATATATTTCCAAGTTGTTTCAATTTCGCATTTTTTTGAAATAAGACAGGGTCCAAAAACTAGAGTCAAAACATTAAAATTCCATTTTTTTGTTACTTTGGAATATTAGTATTGATTGTGGTCCTCAAAACTTGTCCCTATACACACATCCACTGTCTACTCCCTCTACATTATGTGGAGGACAAACTCCAATGTCTATTATTTTCGGAGTGAAGCCCTATCGTTATACAAATCACTTTAATGTTTTTTGTTTCTGCATCGGCAGACACCGGGATGGCAGGTGAGAACTCTACCTGCTGAGCCACTGTGGCCCACTCACTTTAATGTTTTAATTCAGAGCTCCTGTTTAGAACTTGACTCAGAGCAGCCTTCATATCCTTGTTCCGTAGACAATAAATGAAAGGATTCAGCATAGGTGTTACCACTGCATAAAAGACCATGACCACCTTGTCCTGCTCTGCAGAGGCAGCAGAGTGAGGCTGCATAAAGGTGAAGAGGGCCATCCCATAAGACATGGAGACCACAGTGAGGTGGGAAGCACAGGTCCCAAAGGCTTTGCGGCGGCCCTGTGTGGAGCGGATCTGCAAAATGGTGGCCACAATATAGCAGTAGGAGAGTGAGACCAGGCAGCAGGGCACCAGCAGCACCACTATGCTGGAGGCCACTATGACCATCTGATTGAAAGTGGTGTCCACACAGGCCAATCTAATCAGTGCTAATGTCTCACAGGTCACGTGATTCAACACATTTTGCCCACAAGTGGGCAAGCGCATGGTGACTATGGTCTCTGTGGTAGCGTTAGCCAGGCCCACAAGCCAAGAGATGGCTGCTAGTATTGCACAGAGCCTCGGGCTCATCACTGACACGTAACGCAGTGGGTCACAGATGGCCACATAGCGGTCATAGGCCATTGCGGCCAGCATTAGGAACTCACTTCCACCATAAGCCAGAGTGAAGAAGAGCTGGACTCCACACCGGGTGAAGGAGATGGTCTTCTTCTCCAGGAGGAAATGCACCAGCATCTGGGGGACACCACTGGAGATGTAGCAGATGTCCACGGCTGAGAGGTTGCAGAGGAAGAAGTACATGGGCAGGTGGAGTCGTGCATCCAGCCCAATCAGGAAGATGATGAGCCCGTTGCCCAGCAAGGTGAGCAGATAGGCAGCACCAAACAGGACAAAGAGTCCAGCCTGTGTCTGCCTGTCACTGGAGAGGCCCATTAGGACAAACTCACTCACCCAAGTTAGGTTGTCCCTCCTCATATAGGAGACAGGCATGACTTCCAGTTTTGAAGTAAAGTCAGGAAGGAGAAGTTAAAGTCACACTTGAGGAATCTCTTTCTAAATCAAGACCTTGGATTAGGCCATGGGTTAAATGGAGCTGAAATTGGGGCACACCCCTTTGAATCCTCAAGATAGGTGGTTTGGTTGCATGTAATTGAAGACTTTAGAGGAAGGAACCTTTTGTTCTCATCCTAAACTGTGAGATTCTCAAAGATGAAGTCTCCACTTTGGTCATCTTTTTATGTGTAGAGCCCAGGACCCTTATAATTATATAAGATATAATCCATCAATGTAAAACAAAAAAGAAAAAAGGTGAATGTCTAAGTGTTGAGGGGAGGGGAATGGGTGAACAGGTGAAGCACAGGTAGTTTTTAGGGTAGTGAAATTATTTTTCATTACACTGGAATGATTGTTGCATGACTTTATGCATTTGTCAAAACTCATAGAACTGGATAAATCAGAGAGGGAATCCTAATTTAAACTATGACTTTACTTAATAATGTTATCAATATTGATCAATGATTGTCACAAAGGTATCAAACAAATTCACGATATTTAAAATAGGTGATATTGTATGTATGGACGGAGGTAAAAGGAATTCTGTACTATCTGTTCAATTTTTGTGTAAATTGAAACAGTTTTACAAAATAAAGTATATTAATTACAGTAAATACACACAACAAATGAGGTGATGTAGGGGAAGATGCTTACTTTAGATGGGGCAGTCAGGAAGATCTTCCCAAGTTGTTAATATCCAAAGAAGATGAGAAGGAAGGAAGGAGGCAGCATGCAGAGAGCTAAGAAGAGTTACAGACAGAGGGATGAGAAGCACAAAGGCCTGTGTGCAGTATTTTAGGAGCAAAAGTGAGAGTGACCAGAAATGAGATTGGAAGGAAGGGGAGAGCCAAATGATGCAGGTCTTTACAGACAAAGACAAGGAGGTCAGATTTTTTAAGCATGATGAAGAACTATTGTAAGATAAAAAAAACAAACAAACAAATAGAAAACATTAATTCAGAATAGAGCTTTTAAAGGTAAGGACTTAAAAACAAAACAGAAATTCCCACAATATTATTACAGCATATACATTCACATTCACTCACACACAGTTACCTGTAAACACTTCATCATCACATATCCGGTCAGCTTATTGAAAATTTCTAAGCAGAAGAGAGAAAGGATACAAATTAGGATTTAAGATGATGATTCGCTGATCTGTGGAAAAGAGATTATAGAAAATGAATAATTTAGGAAGATGTTGCAATGGTCCAAGTGAGCAAAGATAATGACAAAAGAGAGAAATGTAGAGATATGAAATGAATTTTGGAGGCAATATCCTAAAAATCTCCTCAAATGTTTGGATGCGGGAGGTGAACAAAAAGAAAGGTAATTTCCAGTTTTGTGCTTTGAGCAACTGCGTGGGTGCTGGTGCTGCTCCCTGTGAGTAAAGGCAGACAGGGAAACAGAGGTGAGGGGCAAAATCAAAAGTTTATGGCACATGGCAGGGCTGGTATCTATTCTGGGAACAGAGAGCAGAGACCGTTGTATTGGCTAAAGCCTCAGGGAAGGGTATCACTGAGGACAACTATCACTGCACTTAGAAGGAGAAGGAGGAAGGCAAGAGACTCCAGATATGGGATTTGTTTTTAAAGAGTCCTTGCACCTAATAAGTGGGATCATAGAGAAATATCCACTCCTTAACTTTTTGCTGAAGATTTTAGAAGTGGCTTTTGGGAGAGGGGACTATTTCTTAGAATGGACCACAGTTTTTATTGGCTCAATGACTCTTCTTGGTGGAAGCCTTTCTGAAAGCATCTGAAAGAAGCTTCTCCTTTGAAACATAGGTAAAGTGAGGACAAGAAATGTTAAGAACTTTACCTTGGACCAGACCTTTAGCTAGTGGCTACATTGCCTTGAATTGCTTTGCCTTTGTTCTTCTCCCAACTTGTGCTTTTATTAGGCTTCAGTCAAAAGCCATGATACAGAAATTTGAATTCAGATAAGAACATTTATTCGATAAATATTTACTGGCAAGCCCTGCTATCAGGTACTGTTTTATGTGCTGGATGATATATTGATAATTGTGTATGAACGCATTTCATATGTGGTAAGGCTTTATGACAAGTATCATAGCAGCTAGTGTGTACCAAATGCTGACTGTTAAAGCGTTCAAATAGATTACTTAATTGACTTCTCAAAACAACCCTGTGGGATTGATTCTATTATTGTCTTTAATTTAGCAAGGATAAATAAATTCGACTAAGTCACAAAGCCTTATAATGGAAAGAACTGAATTTGATGCAAGAAAGAACCTATCATTTCAACATACATCTAGGAAACACTGCCTTCCAATATTAAGAATTTGTGTTTAGAAAATTGGCAGTGCCACATAATCAAATAAGAAATTTAAAAATCTGGATCTTGGTAGAAATTTGTGAGTATCAAATGCAAGCATCATTGTGAAATATATGTCCACCAAACCAGAACAGAAATGCAATAGATCAATGTTAAGAAAACCAGAGCAGAACCACAGACTCAAATATAATAGAATCAAAGCATGACTCAATCTAGATTTCTTCTGGCTGGTAACAGTGGATGGGCTGTTAATGGTGGTGAGAGAGAGCAGAGAACTTGAATGGGGACCAGACATCTTTTGCCTTCCATTCCCTGGCCCTGCAGCAGCCAGAAAATGTAGAAACTGTAGGAAGTTCTAAGAATAGAAAGTGGGTATGGGTTCTCAGGGTTGGAAATCAGGTTCTGGGTCCAAATCGCTGTCCCCAGGGTCCAGGCTTCTGTGTCCTGCACCTGTTAACCTGTAGCTTGTTCCCTGTATCAGCAGAGGAAGTAGCTCAGTTCTGATCCATTACAATCCTTCTACAGCAATCAGAATTCTCACCTTCAGAATCTCTGACATGGACTGAGATTCCCTCCAGAAGGACACTGTTAAAATACAGAGGAATAGGAAATGTTAAAAAGGAAAGGAACCATAGAGACCATGTTTTCCATACCTTTTAATTTATAGATGTGGAAACAAAGGGAGTGGAATTTGCCCAGGTGTCAGACTCCTTAGGAATGAGCTGGAGTTAGGTAGTTAGGTACAAGGGTATTGTGCATATTCCTAGCTCTCCACAAGCCTAAGTTATTGAGGAAAGAGAGGAGTTTTAGATGGATGTGGGCAGTACTACATTCTACATACAGTATGAGCTCGATGCATTTTAAAATACATTCTGATGCTTTTCTTAGATGGTAACAAGCTTTTCTTTATTTCTAGATAGTCTCCTTTTCAGGTTTTGTGAGAATGAGATAATTCCATTCCACTTTGCTTGAAATCAGTGAACATTTAGTGAGCACAGAATACTTCCAGGTCCAATAGCAGGTGCTGAGATAAGGGGGATCAGTATGGTCTGGTGTCCCTCTCCAGGAGCTCACCCTGTCAGGGAAGGTAGAGTGCATGAGTAATGATAACTTATCAGGACAGTTTAGAGGAAGCACAGGTGTCTTATCTGGTAACTGGAGATGTGATGTAGGTCTATGCAAATAACTGGGCAGATAGGTACAAGTAATAAAGAAAGAAAGAAACAGCCAGTGCATTTGATTCATGAAAAGTAGATTTCATTCAGTGTGTACTTAGATTGATAGTAAGGAGATCTGTTATTTTACCTGCCCTGATGAATAAACTACACATATGCTCCAGGGCAAATTACTACATTGAGCCACAGATTCCTCATCTGTAAAATGAGATGCCTAGATTAGATAAACATTAAGGTTTCTACCAGCTCTAAAGATTTCTGCTGGCAAATTTCTCAAGATCATGAAAATAAAAGTTTCCTTTTTATCCTTCATTCATAGTTCCTTGAATGTACATCTGCATATTCTGAGTATTTCAGAATATACTGTTGATTTAAAATTCTAGCTGTTGTGATAAATGAATAGTGATAAACTATAATGCATAAAAAGAGAAAAATTAAATTCTACAGTCTTTGCTCACTCAAAGTATGCTTAGCTGGTGGGGCTGTAGCCAATAAAATATGTCCTACTGGGTTTTGGACTCAAAGAATTCATACCACACATAACTGTTAGAGACATGCCAGTGAATGAGACCAAGTTGACTTGTTCTAATGAAAAAGGGAATGAAAGAGGGAAGGGACTCATGCTACTTGGGTCAAGGCTGGAAGACTTGTGGTTTTCTGATATGTGAGCATCTTTCCAAAGTTCATTCCAGATAATTCCTAGAAGGGGATGACCCCAACAGCAAATTTTCTACCAGATCGCGGCCCACACCTACCTTAGTTCCATAGGAATTATGCTCTTTGATGGTTGAACATATTCACCATCTTATTTTCCAAGGAAATATGGAGTCAAGGTCTATCTTTAGTTTGTGTATCAAGTCCATCCCTTCTCCATTCCTTCTTCTGATCTTCAACGTAATGCAAATTCCTTGATCTCAAGAAAAGAGACTTACCCCTTCTTGTCCTCTGCACATAGCACCTTGAACAAAAGTCTGTATAAGCATTTCAGTTTATATTGTTGATTTGTCAACTGATGAAGAATGAGAACTCTATTGAGTGACTCACAAACAATTAGTTTTATCATCTAGGTTGTGGGAAGAATCCAAAGAACCTCCAGTGACACCCAGTATGAAAACTCAGAGTAGGATCCCATGACAGCCCTGGCTATTCTTGGTGTTTCAGCTCTATCCTCTCACCACCTGCTCTTAAGTCTTCCTTTGGGGAACCCGCAAGCCTGAGTACTTACCTGAATGCACAAGACTCTTGCTAAATGAAAAGCAGCATGTCTCTCAGAAAGTTCTTAAAGCAGCTGTCCATCCTCTTCTTGGGGATGGGGGTTTGACTTTGTCAGACCTAGTTGATAATTTTTCAGAGCTTAAGACTCTCCAGAGGGCAATTACTTGCTTCTACTGTACTCTTTTTTTCCTCATCCCTCCACCTACTTCTCTGCAACAACAACTCCCCCTCTTCTAAGTTCCCTACAGAATAAACATTCCAAAAACATTTTATCTCAACTTTTAATTGTCCTTGATCTTAGGCTAATGAGCCTTCCCTGGCTCTGTTGGGTCTTTCACTGTCCATAAAAGGCAATGGCATTGTTGGAGAGTTTTGGTGGCTTAGATGCAGACATATTTCCTCTTCCAATCTTGTGGGAAGACATTGGAAGTGATTGGAAAAGGGATGAAGAACTAAAATCTTAGTGCATTGAGTCCTTCCTAAGTGAAGAATAGGAAAGCATCTCTCTTACCCTCACACATTTAGTTTTAGGAGCCAGGGATTGGTGAGTAGGCATCACACAGGGGAAACATCATGTCCAGGGACTGGGAACCACTGAGGAGTCACAGGTACACAGTCATTAAAATCTTTCCATAGACTCTTTGGTGGTCTCCCATGTCACATTTCTGTGGAATTAAGTGTTTCCTCTGCATATTTTCATACTACCAGCAGCTTTTCCAGCTTTCACTAATCTTGTTCTCCCAGTTCCTGGAATCCCAGTTCCTGGACATCTTCCCCAAAGTTTAATCATCTCACTGTAATTATTAGAAGGTGTGGAGAAAATAGTGGTCAGGGAAGGTGTTATTCTACTATAGAGAAAAGAATGAGGGAGTGACACCAAAGTGGTGGAACACTGATGCACATCAAAGGTAGACTTGTTATGAATGGCTGTAGATGACTCAAGGGTAAGGGAAAAGAATCTCTGACCAACATCTTCTGGACTACAGAGTGGGTGATTATCTAATAAAAATGTTTCCTTGCTGGTCAGAAAGTATCTTTCCTATTTTCCTAAATGCTAAAGCTATAGACAATATGTAAATATGTACAAAGGGGAAAAAAAGCAAGATCCAAAATGGCAAAGAGATGATACACAATCAGTTGAATGTATGTGCACATAGCAACATAGAAAAAGATCTCTGGATGGGTAATCATAAAATGCCAATGCATTATCTGGGTAGTAGGCTCATGGATATGTTTATTTTGTTTCTTTGCTTATTTCTTTTGAAAAAATTCTGAAATAAATATACATTTTATAATATAAATTTACATATAATTTAAAAAATTCTTATTGAGATGGATAGCTCTTTGAGATGGGTACGTTGGACAATCAACTTGTTTTCATGTCTAGCATTGCTGAATATCCTTTGGGCAACACAGGTGAATGTTAAAGGATGGAGGAAAAGTACAGTTAAAATTCATTCTCAGCAAAGTACATGTGACTACAAGTTTTGAATCATTTATACCATAAAGGTAAATTGTAACTACTCTATAATGGCAAACCTTCCAGGTTACAGTCAGGATAATTAGTTCTTGCTCTGATTTTAGTACAAATACTCTATGGCTTTGGGCGAATCTCTTAATAACCCTAGGTCTGTTTCCTCATTTATGAAACAAGGAGTTTGGCAAAGACCTCTAAACTTCCACAGTTCTGGAAGTCTACATTTTTCAGTGTGTACATTACAGTGTTCTTGTTTCATTCTAGATGCTGAAGTTTGACACTGGAATCAGACTATCAGTGGGTCCAAGCTGTGGTATTGAGGAGGGCAGGAATAGTTTCCTCCTTTGAGCCTCATCCACACAGGAGTTTTGTTGAAGGAGACAATATTTTATTCACTATTCAGACTTCCAGCCTTTGGATATAATTCATTTCCTACAATATCTGTGCAACCCAGAACTGAGGCTTGCCTATTTCCTTTCCTTAACCCTTGGAATTTAGCCCACAACTACCCATTTCCCTATCCCTTATTTCTTTACTGTAACATCTCTTTGTCACAAGATTTTCTTACTATTAAGAATAGTTTAGTTCACTGCTAAGGAAGTACTATATCTGGGTCTCAATATGCACCTTTCCTGTTCAGTTCTTCCCAGTGAGTTTTTTTCCCAGAATAAACTTTTTCACAACTTCCTTCAGAAAAATGTCAAGATACACCTTCTTGGAAGCATGTTACTTGAGCTGATGGCCACTATGTCTGCTAGCACCTTCAAAGACTTGTATACATCTCTTCACAAATTAGCTCCGTCATGATAGAGTCTGAATACTGCTCTGCTTCTTAGCTTTACCACAAAGAACAATTTAAAATGGAATTTCCATGCTTTGGTTTTTTGTCTCTGCAAAACCATCTCCGTGACTTGGGGAAAACCACTTAAGTGCAAGTTTACAGATGAGAAAGAGACTTGTCAACTAATATTTATTAACACTAACTACTTTATAAAAATCATCTCATTGAAACTTTATGTAATTTCCTTCTTATATGTATTTTTTTCTTGAGATATCTTCATGTGCTATACATAAGCGTCTATCCAAAGTATACAATCAGTGGCTCAGAATATCCTTATATAGTTGTGTATTCATCACTATGATCATTTTTAGAACATTTGTATCACTCCAGATAAGTATTGCAATCTATTCAGTTTTTTTCCCTTACCCCCCCTCTATTATTTATTTTTTTCCTTAATTTTCTAACTCTCTGTCCATATCCATGACAAAGAGAGCATCAGCCATGAGGTTTTCACAACCATACGGTCACATTGTTAAATCTATATATATATATACAATCATCTTCAAGAATCAAGGCTACTGAAGTACAGTAAACAGTTTCAGGTACTTCCCTATGGCCACTTCAATACACCATAAGGTAAAAAAGGACATCTATATCATGCGTAAGTATCCCACTTTGGCTTTTCCTGATGCTGTGATTCCTTACTCCTACCCCCATGTATAAACACATATACATCATCTCCAATGACTAACTGTGATTCCTTTCAGATCACTGGCTTGGAAGTCCAACCTGCAGCTTTAAGCCTAAGACCACTTTTTCTCTATCATTCTGATCCTCCCTGGCAGATTCTCTAGATGAACTTTCAGTTGCCTTCAGCACCTCCCATTTGAGGCATACAGGAACTTGAAAGTACACTGATGCTACAGACAGCCAGGTATTATGTCTCAGATTTTTCTGTCTGGCATCTTCCACCACTGCTGCTGCTCTTGTCTCCATAACTCCTTGGAGATGCTGAACCATCTTGAACAATAATTTCCTCCAAAGTCTTCGAAGGTGGATCAGGAAAGCAATTTTATTTTTGGCACTCTCTTCATATTATCACTTTTCCATCCATATAGTTGTGTATTCATCACTATGATCATTTTTAGAACATTTGTATCACTCCAGATAAGTATTGCAATCTATTCAGTTTTTTCCCCTTACCCCCTCTATTATTTATTTTTTGTCCTTAATTTTTTTTTACTGTCTGTCCATATCCATGATAAAGAGAGCATCAGCCATGAGGTTTTCACAATCACATGGTCACATTGTAAAAACTATATATATATATACAATCACTTTCAAGAACCGAGGGATTAAATCCCTTAATGGGGAGGTGAGGACATATATGGTGGACTCTGTTTCTCTTATCTTTCCTTCTTTGATCATCTCACTGCACCTGTGCCAAGGGGAATTTTTCCCACCTCTTTATGGGATGCAGGAAATTCCTGTATGTCATATCCTGAGTTCCCTATGCACCTAGTTTATCACCATTTCAGTGTTCAAGTCTGAAGGCTATGGTTTTTTAACATAAGTGGCCCAGTGCATCTAGAAATATAGGATTAACAAAGACAAAAATCTATTGATCTAGTATTCCCAGAGGATATCCCTGTTATACCAACTACTGTCTAAACAGTGTCTGTCTTATATGGAGAGGTAGGCTTTCTCTTCTCTGTTTTATTTAGCTCATTTCACCTGGCTCCCAAAGGACAGGGTGGGCTTTTGTCTTCAAGTCCATGTGGCTGTCCCTCTCCTAGTTCATTATGGAAAAACCCTCTGTGGAACTGCTCTCTTCCTTTCTCTTCTCATTGGTTTCTAGTTTTCTTTCATCTTTCTGCTCTATACACATCCTAGCATTCATCTTGAGTTCAGTTGCCTCTTCTTGGCCTTTGCCCTTAGTTGGCAGTCATTCAGTTCCATGGCAGAACTGGGGCTGTGGATCCATGTGGGTAGAGGAGGGAATAAGGGAATGCAGCCACCATTGTGCTAACTTCAGAATGAAGCAGCTACATGACAATCAGATTTGATCATTAATCATAAGGCACAGGTAATAATTTGATAAAACAACTGCCTGATTCTTTCTGAAAAGTTCTTTTGGTTTCCCTAACTTGGCCCTTACAGGATGTCATAGGGAGTGAGAGGAAGGAAAAAAAATTATTTGTCAAATTCAGAACAAGTCTGTGAGGTAGGCATAGGATTGGCCACCTATGGACAAATGGTAGAGAACCAGACTAAGATGAAAATCAAGATGCAACTGGTGTCAAACATCAAGTTCTTTTCACTGAAAAATGCTGCTTCCTCCATTCTTTCTAAAATGAAATGGTTGCAGTGGATGAGCCCTGAGGCCTCCTCATGCCCTGGCATTTTGAAATTCTGCACATAGATGTTAGCAGGAGGGGAATCAGCATCTTTTCTGTTGTCAGGATCTTTCCATGACCCAATTAAGCAAACTGATGTGTCTCTTAATACCCCGAAGAAGCTGAGGGAAGGGTTCTGGCTGAGTGTTTCCTCTACTCTTATCAAGTACAATTTTCTTCCTGGCCTTTAGAAAAGGAAACTGACTTACTTTTGTGTCTAGAGTCTGTTGGCTCACCTGGAGGCCTAAACATTTTTCTCAATTTTGCCCTTACACTTTTCATCCTGTGGTAGGATGAGCATTATCTTCCATAAATATGTCTTCAACCTAATCCCCAGAACCTCTGAATGTTAACCTATATGACAGAGGGACTTTGCAGACATGATTAAGTGTAAGACCTTTAGATGTGGAGATTATCATCTATTATCCAGGTAAGAGCAACATAATCACAAGGGTCCTTATAAAGGGAAGTTGGAAGATCAGAGGGAGGTGAGATTCAAGGAGAAGCACTCAAGGATTTCAGTACTTCATACACTGAAACTTTTAAGTCAATTTAATATCAAGGTTTGGAATCAGACCTGCCTTTGGCAAGTCTTGTGTGCTCTAGCTCAGATTCAATTTTTTCCCTGTCTTGAATGAGATAATATCTATAAAATTCCTTGAAAATTATTAAGCACTACACACATGTATAGTTTTTGACATTTTCTTCACTTTGCATGGGATAAAAGAGAATTGGAGTTGCAGCCTAGTAAGAGCAAAGTCTTTCTTATGGGAGTTGGGGGAATTTCACTGGATTTCCTGGAAACCCTTGGAGATAGATGGACAGAGGGAGGATGTCTATAAGGCAGTTTCTTGGGACAACAAACCTCACCCTCTCGATCCTTTCTTTATTATTAGGAACAGAGGCAAGATATGAAAGCATCCTCATTGCCTCCGTGAATAATTTCTGGATTCAAAATGGAAACCAAGCTGTTGTGTGATGTCCCAGCCCTATACTCACTTTGATTTTCTGAGTTGCCTTTGGAGTTCAGTGTTCCTGCACCGCTCACTTGGTCAGGGGAAGGCTTCCTGGGTTGGCATTCATCCTTTTCTTCCTGATACCCCTCAGCTGCCCTCTGGGGGCCATGGTCTGCTTCCAGCACAGAAACAATGGAAGTTTTCTGCATTTAATAGAGAGCTTGAGGAACAAACCCAGACAATGGAGCTTCTGAAATGGTGCTTCCAAAACATCTTTCACAGAATTCCAAGGGAGGCATAAAATATTTGGGGTTTGAAGAAGAGCAGTCTTGAAACAACTTGTATATTGTAAAAGAGAATAATAAGAAAAATTTAAGTTTCCAAAGTTTAATATGATAGAAGGAAATGTGTGAGGAAAAAAGTAATTTCTATTTTTAGCATTGATTTGATTAACAGCTTTCCTCTAAAGTGTTCAGAGGATTGAAACATGAAAATAGCTCCCATTTATTCAGTGTTTACCACAGACTGAGCACTGGGTTAAGTGCTTTACATGGATTATCTCATTTCATTCCCACAGGGTCCCATAAGACAGATATTAGCATTCACTGCATTTTACGTTTGAAGAAATGGAGGCAGCAGAGACTGTAACTTGGCCATGGCCAAAAATGCAGAAAGTTGGGAGCCAGGATTCAGACCCAGGCATTCAGAATTTAGAACCTACACTCTTAGCCAGTAGGCTATGCTGCCTCCAACCCTGTCATAGTCTGCACAATAGATAAAATTACCCCTGGTAAAGAGTGTGTCTGAGACCGAAAATGGTTTATGGTCTTGGGAAAAAGTCATAGCCAGGGTGGGATTTTCAGTCCCAAGAATATATTCATTTTGCTATTTAAAATATCCAGAGCACTGTAAAATCAAAACTCTATACCTCAGACACAAAAGATTGCATACTGTATGATTTATTTATAACACCCAGAACAGGTAAATTTATAGAGAGAAAAAGCACATTTTGGTTATTAGAAGTTGGGGCAAGAGTGGACTGGGGAGTGACTTCTTAAAGTGGTATGAGGCTTTTTTGGGGTGATAAAACTATCTTGGAACTTGATAGTGGTGATGTTTGTACAGCACTGTGAATGTACCAAATGCTACTGAATTGTATACTTTTAATGATTAGTCTTTATAAAGTTATCTAACTTTTACTTAATTTAATATCACGACCATCAAACCCATATTTATAATTTATTCTATCAGTTTGTGGAAGCATTAAGATCAGTGGAATGATTTTTAAGACTTATGCTTATTAAAGAGATGTTTATTTAGAGAAAAGAAAGTTATCTATTTCTAATATCCTTGAAAAACAATGTTAAGACACTCAGGTTGTGCAAATATTTATTCTAAAGTGATTTCTAAATGCTAAGAAGACACAACAAAATAATTTATTAAATATTACTATGACTGGCATATTATTTAATAAATTAAATTCAAAACTTTAGGTTATACTTTTAATGCTCTTTATCTACCATTTATGGTCTGTACCCATTTCATTAAAAATAGGTAATGTTTATACACATTTTATAAAGCATTAGAGTATTATTAATTACTTTATAGTTTTTAATTATTTTAAAGACATAACACTTTTTATTTTATGCTACAATTTAGGCCCTGTAGAAGATTAATTTAAAGTTAATTTTTTTGCCAGAATGCCAGACCTCTATTTTTAATATTGCTCTTGTAGGAGTACACAAAGTGTTGCAGCATGGTTTTTGATAATATTGTTTACCATGAATATTTTGGTAAAATGGTATTAAAGATGATTGGGAATGAATTCTTCTGCTGAAGCTTTTAATTTCAGCTACCCATGCAGCAAAGCATTTTATCAATGATAAACTATTAGATTTAGTAGTGATATTGGAGAAACTTGGCCCATATTTTGCTAATATTACAAAATATTAAATTGATGACAACTTAATCGTTCCTCAGACTTCTCTTGCTTGTAGCAAGGAGGTAATTGCATCCTCCACATGAATCATGAGTCCAGATACACTGGATGGAAATACTGATTTTACCATAGAGTCTGATGGGTTGAGGGAGGGAGGATTACCATGTTCATCATACAGCAATCTTTCCTAAAAATCACTTTGAATGTCTTTGATCTTCCACTAGAATCTCTTTCCTTGTTTCAGCTGCCTTTTTTCCCCATAAACTAGGCTCCCTTTATTCAGATGTCCAAGTGCAATTTTGTTTTAGAAAAGGGTGTTGTGTAGAAGAAGCCGTCCCATGTAGTGAAGGAGGTGGTGGAAGTTTCCAGCTTCTCAGGGCTGAGGGCTGGTTTCTGACCCCTGGCATATGTGGACTGGCCCCAGCAGACCAGAGCAGTCCTGCTGTGTGGTGTGGGTGGGAAGGTGGCTTTGCTGTCTCCACACCCAATTCTATAGCCCTCCTGGAGACTCTGATATACATTGTTGATCTGAACCCCAACACTGAAGCCTTTTCCCTACTGCCAACCTTTATAGGCACTTCATTCCAATAGCCTTCCCATCTCAGAAGTCCCTACATAACAGGAAAGAAAAGAGTCAAAGAACAGCTTAGCAACACAAAAACAGCAATCTTTGTGTTTTGGCTTGTTACAGCAGCTGGAATGCAATATACCAGAAATGGGTTCTCTTTTTCAATTGGGATTTTATTAGGTTACAAATTTACAGTTATAAGGCCATGAAAATATCCAAATTAAGGCATCAAGAGGAAGCTACCTTCTTGGAAAAAAGACTGCTGGCATCGGGTTTCCTCTGCCATAGGGAAAGGCACATGACGATGTCTGCTGGCTCTTCTGATTCTGTATCAGTGGCTGTCTCCAAAATGCCTCTGGGCATTTCTTTTTCTCTGAGTATCTATCAGGACACTTTCTTTTTCTTATCTCTTTTCAAATTGTCTACCTTTTATCCCCTCATAAAGGACCTCTAAAGGTTAGACCCACCTTGAATGGGCTGTGTCACATCTCCTTGGAAACAATCTAAGCAAAATGTCCCACACACAATAGGTCTGCACCAATAGGGATGGACTAAAAGAACATAGGCTTTTCTGGAGTATATAACAGATTCAAACCATCACACCTTGGGAACCCCAATTAATCCAGGAACAACAATAAAAACAATGACAAATATTAAAGAGCTTGGAGACAGACCCACTAAAACAGAGGTGAAAAAAAGTGGAATGGAAACCTGTGTCTCTTTTTCTTCTTCCTCTTCCAGCCAGACACACCCCGTTCCACGCTCTACCATATATGCTCTCTTTTAAGGTGTGTCATGTTAAGTTATGGGGCCTCAGATGTAAGGCTAAGAATTTTCTTTGCCTAGAATGGCTTTGAGACTTCAGCGTCTGATTCTGCCTATCAAAAAATATCCCCCATGTATGATGCCATTGTAGCTTAAATTCGTCTGTGTGTGTCCAATTCTCCTTTTCTTATAAGTCTGTCATGCTGGTTCTGGGCCCACCCTAATCCAACTTGGCCTCATCTTAACTAAAAACATCTTCAGAGACCCTATTTTCAAGTAAGGTCACATTCTCAGAGCTGGAGATTAGAACTTTAACCTGTCTTTTGGGTAGACACACTTCAATCCATAACATTGAGGGATTGATTTCATCCTCACATAGGAGCTTTTGTCATACAAGCTGCTGGGACACTTTCCATGATGGAATTTAAATAGCATGAAGACATCTAGAATCAGTGATGGTTTCTGTTGAAGGGCCAAAGAAGTATTTTAGCCCACATGCACTGTCTTAGGTATCATTTGTACTTTCTATGCTAAATATTTCAGCATGTAAAATTAGAGCTGATGTTTTTCCTACTCCAGCAGTTGATTAAACACTGTTTGAATTTCTCCACATTTTTTCAGTACTGGCTGGGACCTGGCATAATCTCTTCCAGGCAGGGCTTCTGGGCCTGAACTATTTGTTTGGTTGCCAGGACTTGGCTTTGTTGAGATTTGTTCAGGTGAATTTCGTGCTCTTTGGGCTTGGCTGGAGAATCTCTAAGGTCATCCCTGGCTTTGGTATCATATTATCCCAGAAATATAGTGTCATTTGGTTCTGTTGATCATTCCAAACAATTCTCCTTCCTTGGTTTCCATGACACCACAATATCTTGAGTTTTCTCCTACTTTTCTGACCTTTTCTAAAAAATCTCTGCTCTACATTCTTTTAACTGTCTATCCTTTATTTTTTTAAAATCATTTATCAAATAAGCAATACCAACATGTATGAAAGGAGGGTATTCAATTGAAAGTAAAGGTCTGTCCTACCTCTGTCTTCTAGTCTCCAGACTTTAATTTGGTTACATTGTGTGTGTATGTGTATGTGCATAATACACACAGGGCATATACAGGTCCATACACACATTATATTCTGACTTTATATATATATATATAAATGTTAGCAAACAATAAACATTGATTCGTTCAGCAATTTCTTGAGCAACTACTAAATGCCAGACATTGTTTAATAATTGGGAATACTATGATGTATAAAGTAGACAGCTGTCATTGATTTAACATTACAAAGGGTGATCAATGAAGGTCTCTTTGAGAACTCAATATTGACTTGAGACAGCATCTGAATGGCAAGGATCTAGCCTCCAAAGATTTGTGGGAAGACCATTCTGGCAGTGAAAATAAGTGAAAAGAGATGTGTCAGAAAGAAAGGGTGGAATTGAGGATGACTTCTTAATACATGCTATAATCTTGCGTTTTTCACTTAACATGTATGAGAGAGAGTTTCATAACTGCAACATATAAAGCTGCTTCTTTTTTTAGATGCCTGCATACAATTCCATTATAGGGATAAAGTAAAAATTCTTTGTAAATACAAGAAATACAGAAATGAATATTTTTAAAACATAAATATTTCCCCACAAGGCAAATAAATGTGTAGGGCTAAACCCTGGAAGTAAATTATTGAGACACGTGATATGTGCCTTTAGTTTAAATTGATATTGCCCAACTTCACCCACAGAACTTGTACAAATATATACTATTGCCAACAATGTTTAATAGTGCCTGTTTCACCCTTCCAACCCTATGCGGTTCATCTTTCAGAGCATTGTCAATTGGATAAATTCTCATTTTTCATTTCTCCGATGAGTAAGGTTGAAATTATTTTCCCATGTGTACAAGTCATTTGTATTTCTTTTTCTATAAACAGTGTTTCAGATCCTTTGCCCATTTTTCCTTGGAATTGTTAGTCTTTTTCTTATAGATTGACAAGAACTCTCTAAGTATTAATAAAATGAGCCTCTTCCATATGTTAGATATGGTTTTCCAGGTTTGCTTTTTCTTTTTTCATTTTGTTAAAGATAGACTCCCAAGCAGAAAGCTTTAACTTTTCTTAATGCAATCAATAAAGTCTGTGTTTTACATCATGCTTGAGCAGTCAGTTCATCCTTTGGTGTTAGTACTCCTCAGTGTCCTAACTTGGAACTTCTTCTGTTGTAATTCTATCCTCTGCCTCTCTCTGGGTCAGCTCAGCCACATCAATTACCATTGTTATGCTGGTGATTTCCAGTTAGGTTTCTCTAACCCAGATTCTCCTGACACAATCTAACTGAGACTGTATGCATCTCATACCCCGTGTCAACATAGTCTTTATCTTCACCTTGTTCTTCCCTCAAACTGGTTTATCTTTCTGTGTTCTTCATCTTACTGAGTTCAACTGGTCATATTTTCTAGGCAGAAATCTACATATCATCCAGGACTCCTCTTTCTCTTTTACCCACAAACATGCGATGAGCACCACAATCTTTTTTTTTTTAACTTTTTAAAATTGTATAATATAACATATATACAAAGCAAAGAAAGAAAAAGCAGTAGTTTTCAAAGCACTCTTCAGCAAGTAGTTACAGGGCAGATTCCAGAGTTTGTCATGGGCTACCATACCATCCTCTCAGATTTTACCTTCTAGCTGCTCCAGAACATTGGAGGCTAGAAGAAATGTATATATATTATGAAAAATAACATATATACAAAAAAGCAATGAATTTCAATGCACAGCGCAGCAATTAGTTGTGGAACAGATTTCAGAGTTTGGTATGGGTTACAATTCCACAATTTTAGATTTTTAATTCTAGTTGCTCTAAGATACCGGTGACTAAAAGAAATATCAATATAATGATTCAGCAATAATACTCATTTGTTAAACCATACTTTCTCCACCATCACCTTTGATCTTTCTCCCACTCTTTAGGGGTATCTGGGCTATATCTCTTCTAACATTTTTCATATTGGAAGAGGCTATCAATAATAAGGGGTAGGGAGATGAATTAGCTGATGTTCTGGAGAGGCTGGCCCCTCTAGCTTTCAGGACTTATCTGGTCCAGAGACCCACCTGGAGGTTGTAGGTTTCTGGAAAGTTACCATAGTGCATGGAAACTTTGTAGAATCTTATATATTGCCCTAGGTATTCTTTAGGATTGGCTGGACTAGTTTTGGTTGGGGTTTGGCAAGGTATAATACACAGAGCAATGTCTAACTGAAGTTTGCGTAAGCATGACTTTCATAGCTTCCTGACTCTATCTGAACTCTCTTAGCCACTGATACCTTATTTGTTATACTTCTTTTGCCCCTTTTGATCAGGGTGGCATTGTTGATCCCATGTGCCAGGGCCAGACTCATCGTTTGGAGTCATTTCCCAGGCTGCTAGGGAGACTTTCACCCCTGGATGTCATGTCCCATGTAGGGAGGAGGATAATGATTTCACTAGCAGAGTTGAATTTAGAGAGTGTGAGGCCACAACTGAGCAACAAAAGAGATCCTTTGGCGGTGTCTCTTAGGCACACCTATAGATAGGCTAAGCTTTTCCACTACATACATAAGCTTCGCAAGAGCAAGCCCTCAAGATCAAGGGCTTTGCCTATTGATTTAGGTGTCCCTAATATTTGACACAGTATCAGGGGTTTTCCCAGTGGTAAAGTTTCATAGTTCCATATTTTTCCTCCCTTCCCTCAAGGAACTCTGCCAATACTTTTTGATTATCTTCTTAATATATTCCAGGATGTATCCAGGCATTACATTAAGTTATACAGGATTAAAGGCCCTCATTCTTATTCTTGGCTCCTTGTGCTTCAGTTGTTTAAATGAGCTATCTAGATAGGTTGAGTTAGATTATGTGCTACAGAAAAAATTTAGGGTGCAGGAAAAAATAAACACCTTCAATGACTTTTTAAGGGTAAAGTTCAAACTATTTAATATGGCTTTCAAAGCTTGCATGGTCTGGCTCCAATTTCTACCTCTGGCAAAATCTCTTAATATTAGCAACACCTAACAACTCTTCCCCCCCAGCTGCCTACCATTTATAAGAACGATTTGTTCATGCTGTTTCCTCTGCCTGAACTCTATATGCAGGGCTTTCTTTGACTCTGGCTATCCTTACTTATCCTTTAACTGTTACACATTACTTTTTCCATAAGGTTTTCCAGTTGCTTCTACCATCTTCCCAATACTCCAAATCTGGACTTAGTGCTTCCTGCAGCATCTTGTATTTTTCCCATCATAGTATTTATCACATTGTAGTGCAATTGCCTGTTTATTTGCCTGAATCTCCCTGTAGATATCAGACTCCATATAAGCCTCATCTTCATTCCTTTATTAATTTGGAATGAGGTGCTGACATATTTTGTCAAACTGTTAGTTTTGGGCATGAAATAGTCACTCAATAAACAGTTATTTGTTGCACAAATAAGCGAGTAAGTTCTGGAATTTTCCTAGGGTGGCCTAACATTTGTGTTTAAAGTATTGTGCCAGTTTGTACCCCTTACTATGTTAGGATATACTGATATACATTATACAGAAACAGTCACAGAGAGAGAATTTATTTTCTCTAGTCATTGTTAGAAGGGGCTGTGAATCATAATTCTTTCTCTTAATGTCTCCTTGCTTTATCTGTAGCAATAATATTTATTCCAAGCTACTGGTGGATTAAAATACATCTGGGTACATTTAATTCTTTGTGGCATATAGATATATTATTTAGTTTCACTCCTGTAAAGCTTGCTTTAATTTTCCCTTCACATCACTCTAGAGCCATTGATAAGGAGAAAGTTTTCAGAACAGAGGGACTCAGGCCTTTATCCTAGAGATGGAGGGTAAGGCCTCTCTGATTCACTGAGGATGCCCCAATATCATTTTTCTAAAATTACAATTATAATTTTTTTTTTTTTGCATGGGCAGGCACCGGGAATCAAACATGGGTCTCGGGCACAGCAGGCGAGAACTCTGTCACTGTGCCACCATCGCCTGCCCTAAAATCATAATTTTAAAATATTAAATCAATGTACATTGAAAATCATTATGAAAAATTTTTTAAATGTAAAATAAAATAAAAACCACTCATAGTTTCATCATATGTAGATGGCTATTATTAACTCTTTGGTGCTTTTTATCAAGTCTTTTATGTATTTATGTGTGTGCATACGTAGTATGTTTTTTAGATCTTTGATTTTATCTCTTGAAAATTTCAATCAGCATTTTATCATGAGGATTACCTTAAGTCAAAAAGTAGATCCTCAGAAGACTCTCTTTACATAGGTTGTAAATCTTCCATTATATTTATTTAACATTATTTTAATATCGGACCTGCACATTGCTTTGAATGTTTTTCTAATATGCACTGTAATTAATAGCCCTTGCAAAAATCTTTGTGCATATCCCTGATTGTTTCCTCAGAGTGGATTTTAGAAGTGAAATTTGTGGAACAAAGAGAATGAACCTAGTGAGAGTCATGTTAAATAGGGAGTGATGGCTATTTAAAGAACGGAAAGTGCTCTTACCACGACCTTGCTCACACTGAGAATTACTTGAGAAATTCTTTTCAAGTTTGATAGGTGATAAATAGTTTGCTGTCTGAATTTTTGTTACCAGTGCAGTTGAGCTTTGTTTCATAGTTTAAAGTCATTATACAAACTGTTGGTTTCTGTTCTTTGCTAATTTTTTCCCATTATGATGTTCATGTTTTTTGAAGTTTTTTTTTTTTTGGTAAAAACTATTATATTAGCAATTTAATTATAATTACCTGTTGAATTACATAGCTCCAGTTTGCCTTTTGCTTTAAAAAGTATATATATATATATATATATATGTACACATAGAATTGACTTTTTTTAAAAAAATTTTTATTGTATGGTATAACATATATACAAAGCAATGAAATAAAAAAAAATAGTTTTCAAAGCACTCTTTAACAATGAGTTCCAGGACAGATCCCAGAGTTTGTCATGGGCTACCATATGATCCTCTCAGATTTTTCCTTCCAGTTGCTCCAGAATATAGGAGGCTAGAGGGCTTAAAAATTTCTTTTATTATCACAATCGACTTTTTTCCTTCTTTTGTTTTGAAAAATAACATATACAAAAAAGCAATAAATTTCAAAACACAGCACCACAATTAGTTGTAGAACATATTTTGGAGTTTGACATGGGTTACAATTCCACAATTTTAGGTTTTTACTTCTAGTTGTTCTAAAATACTGGAGACTAAAAGAGATATCAATTTAATGATTCAGCATTCATATTCATTTGTTAAGTCCTATCTTCTCTGTATAACTCCACCATCACCTTTGATCTGTTTATCCCTCTCTTTAGGGGTGTTTGGGCTCTGGCAATTTTAAATTTTTCTTATTGGAAGGATCTGTCACTAATATGGGGTAGGGAGATGGAACATCTGATGTTCTGGAGAGGCTGGCCCCTCTAGGTTTCAGAACTTATCTGGACCAGGGACCCATCTGGAGGTTGTATGTTTCTGGAAAGTTACTCCAGTGCATGGAACCCTTGTGGAATCTTATGTATTGTCCTAGGTGTTCTTTAGGATTGACTGGAATGGTCCTGGTTGGGAGCTGGCAGGTTATGATAGGTAGCAAGGTCTACCTGAAGCTTGTGTAAGAGCAACCTCCAGAGTAGCCTCTGGACTCTATTTGAACTCTCCCTGCCACTGATACTTTATTAGTCACACTTCTTTTCCCCCTTTTGGTCAGCATGTAATTGTTGACCCCACAGTACCAGGTCTGAGTTTATCCCTGGGAGTCATCTTCCACGTGGCCAGGGAGACTTTCATCACTGGATGACATGCAGAATTAACTTTTATGTAATCAAATCTATCAGTCTTTTTTTTTACATGATTTATTTTTGCCCTTATGCTTAGAACATCTCTCCCCATTGTGAGACAAGCTGTTTATAACATATTCTTTTATAAGATTTTTAAAAATGATTTTATATTTTACATTTAAATCTTCAATCCATCTTCTAAATACTTTGGTGTACGTTTTAAGGTAAAGATCTAAGTTTATTTATTTTAAATGGCTGTATTTTTCCTTCCCACATTGGTTATGGCTAAGCCTTTACCCTCTACTACTTCACCCATCCCTTCCTTTCCATATTCCAGATACGACTCTACCTTAGAGTCTCCTCATCTGTGAAGTATTTCAATATTCTTTCACTAATCTCATCATCCTTCACTCTGATTTGCCCTGTTCTTGCCAATTTATCTTCCTCAAGTATGATGTTAGTATCATATCCCTATCCCAAAAAACCCAAAGGAAAAAGCCAAAGTGTGGATTCAAGATCCCCTGTTTAGATTTCCAAATGTATCTTCCATTATGGCTATCATCCCAATTATCCTGAGATAACTGTCAGCTGACTGATAACTGTTAACCAATCTGATAGCAAATCTATACTCTCATTCCCTGCAGAGATCATCTTTAACTTCAAAGTGACTCCTCATGTGAGAAGGGGTCAGAAAAAGCATGTGGAGTGGGTTCTATATCCACTCATTCAGCTTTCAAAGAGATTCTCAGAGTCAGGTTAGTGAGTCAACTGACTTCCAGATAATCTGAATAAAAGCAAATCCACTGCTTCCTCCAAAAGTCATTTCAGACAATCTAGCCCCATCCAGAAAACCTCCTCAATTAATAACATCTGTCTCTAATCACTACACTGATTCCCTATTTGTCATTCCTTGTGCATTTGGTTGGCACTAAATTATTAACACTTATTTCCTTTTATTCCCTTTTAAGCGATTCTTGTGTATCTTTGCAGGTCCCATCCTAATGGATCAGAAAGCAGGTAGAAACCTTAGCATTCATTGCCTGTAGGCCCCTGAGGCAAAGGGATGACCCAAGGTCATAGAGCTTCCCAGCAGCTCTGGAGCCTCCTGTATGCTCCTTTCCTCTGCCTGTCCCTTAAATGCTAGCCTTCCTCAGGGTTCTGGCTGGCGCCTCTTTTCTCCCTCTATGCGCATCCCCTGGGTAGTATCACCCACTTCCATGGTTTCAGCAGCCGTGTATATTTCTAAATTCATCCCTCCAGGTGACCCTCCCCCCTGAGCTCTGGACTGGTGCATTTGCCTCCTCAGTCAGTATCTTCACTGTTTGTCCCAGCAGCACTTCCTTTGACAGGGTCAAAACAGAACCCTTCACATTCCCGTCTCCCCAGCTGCTCCTGTGTTCTCTTCAGTGAATGACACCATCATCCATCCACTACCCTGGGTTCGAAATCTGGATATCATCCGTAACTCCTCTCTTCCTCACCCCCATGCCCAATCAGGGCCCTGCAGCTTCCACTGCCTTAGCAAATCTCCTGCCTCTGTGTCTCTTAAATCCCCTTTGTTGATTCTCTGGTCCAGCCTCCATCACCTTGGTCCTGGACCATGGCAATGGCTTTCTAAGTGTGCCTCCCTGCCTCCAGCCTTGCCCTCCAGTCCATTCTCCACGCTGCAGGCAGAGTGCTCATACAGGGCACATCAGATCATATAACGCCATGAATTAAAATCCTTCAGGTGTTTGCAAGGTCCTGACCAAGTGGTCTCTGTTTAACAGTCTCTGTTTGGAGCATTCTTCACCCTTCCTCTTCACCAGGTTAACCTCCACACTCATCTTTCAGTTCTGCACTCACCCGTCTTTCCCCCGGGGAAGCTTTCCCTGACTCTCCTCTTCCCTCAGAGTCTGCATGGGTGGCCTGGCTTATGAGCCACCCCATCCATCGTGTAGAGTGTTATCCCCTCACATCTGCCCTTCTCACCCACTAGACTGTGAGCTCCTAGAGGCCAGGAATTGTGCCTCCTTCATTATTGCAATCCCAAGGGGCTTTGACAGGGCTCTAATACATGGTAAAAACTCAACAGCTGTTTCCTGAACCACTAAATACAGGTCTGGAGTTCTATAGTTCTATAGTTTGGGCCGACAAAGGAGGGGCGGAGGATGGGGCAACTGCTGGCAGGCTGTCTTTGCGTTGACAATTGTCTATCCTGAATCGGGCCCGCGTGCCCCTCCTGCACTCCTGATGCAGAGACCCGACGACAGAGGAAACTCCAGGGAGCAGAGCTGCTCCCTGGTCCCTGCCTGCTTTCAGGGCTCACACAGACCGTGACCCGCGGCTTGGCCCGGCCGTTGCCGCCCCAGGACCCTGCGGATGGCTGCAGTGATCTCGCGGTTCCGCAGGCTGTAGATAAGCGGGTAGAGCAGCGGCGTGACGTTGGTGTAGACGAGCGCCAGGGTGCGGTCCCGCCACGGGGAGTAGTCGGCCTTGGGCCGCACATACATGAAGGTAGCACAGCCATAGTGCAGGAAGGTAACTGCCAGGTGCGAGGCACAGGTGGAGGCGGCCTTGCGCCGGCCCCCGGGTGAGTGCAGGCGGCGTAGGGCGGCGGCGATGGCGACGTAGGAGGCCAGGATGAGCAGGGAGGGCAGCAGCAGCAGCACCAGGCAGGCGCCCAGTAAGGGCAGCTCGTCGGCGTAGCTCCGCGTGCAGGCCAAGTGCAGCAGCGCCGTGATGTCGCAGAAGAAATGCACCAGCAGGCAGGAGCCGCAGAAAGGCAGGTGGAAGACGGCCACCGTGAGCCCCAGGGACACTGCCAGTCCCCCGAGACAGCAAGCTAGGGCCAGGCGTGCGCACAGCCCAGGGGTCACCACAGCGGCATAGCACAGCGGGTGGCAGATGGCTATGTAGCGGTCATAGGCCATGGCGGCCAGCAGGAAGCACTCGGCCCCGCCCAGTGCCACGAACATCTGCATTTGCACCGCGCAGCCCAGGAAGGAGATGGGGCTGCCCCTGCCGTGGCCCGGTGCGGCCAGGTCTGCCAAGGAGCGGGGTACCACCACCAGTGTATAGCAGAGCTCAATGGCCGACAGCTGGCACAGGAAGAGCAGCATGGGTGGCCTGCTGGGCACCCAGGTCACGGCCACCAGAATGAGCAGATTCCCGCTCAGGGTGGCCAGGTGCACAGCCAGCAGCAGCAGGAAGAGCACTGGCCTCAGGCGCGGGAACTCAGAGAAGCCCTGAAGGAGAAAGCCACAGGACGCCGTGGCATTGCTGGTGTTCTCCATGGACCCGCCCACCTGGAGGCACCTGTGGGAGAGAAATGAGGGAAGCGAGTCTGGGAGGTGTGGGCCTCCTGGCCCTGCTGGCGAGGAAGGGTCAAGTGGAACCTAGATTGTGAGGAAGGAGTGGTGGCTGCAGAAAGAGGGGTGGTTGTTCTTGGGTCCATTCCCACCCTTCTTTCCCATGAGGGAAGTTTTATGGACTCTTAAGGGAACTTTGAAGTTGCTCCTTCCTACAGGACCTGGAATTCCTATAGCTGCTTTTCAAAAAGGAAGCCCTCTTTCCTTGAAGTTGACTGACTCCTGACCTCCACCTTCAAAGGTGCCTTCATACTCTAGGTGTTGTTCTGTGGGTCCTGTATATCCATGTCTGCTTTCCCCAAAGCAGAAAAAAGTGCCTTTGATCTCTGTTTCTAGTTCCCCCTTCCTGCCCGACTCTTTCACTTCTAAGCTCTTTTCTATGGTGTATCACAAAAACTTAATGGAGGCAAAGAACTTAAGAGATCATGCCCTCATAATTTTAAATCTCCAGGTGTTGAAGGGCTGACCTACCCACAGAAAATTAGGAACAGACTCTGGAGTCCAGGGACTTTCCATGACCCCATACGAGGTTGTAAGAAAGGTTAGTCTAGATTAATCAGTCAAACCATATTTATTTAGACTTAAATAGAAACCCAGGTCTGTGCCAGGCACTGGGGCAGACACAGAAGTAGCAGGGGGTGGTTTGTGGGAGGGCCTCACTTGGCACAGCAGGAACAATACGTACCTAACATTTTATTAATATTCTGTCAGCATGAACAGGTGATGTGTATCTGTTATAACTTGCCTTTAAAAGTTAGCAGTACATTCTAAATTTGTCATCAGAACACAGTTTCTTTCTAAGCATTATCCAGTGACTCATTTTCAAGCACCATTTGGAAAACACTGAAAACATGTAGGGCTGCTGTGCTCATCATTAATGTCTGGAGTGGGAACTATTAAGGGAAAGGAATTTGAGACCATGCAAACTGGAGGAAGATGTCCTATTTTTTTCAAATAGATATTGAGAATATCTCTTTTTATTTCCTAATCTCTTTTTTAGTGACTCTGAATCACTATTTATAATCAATATAAGGAGAGGAATTTGTCTATTACTTGTTAAACCACATAGTAGCAAAAAAGCAGGTCAAAGGGTACATGGGTAGTTCAGTGGTAGAATTCTTGCTTGCCATGCTGGAGACCTAGGTTGGATTCCTGGTCCATGTACTTCCCCCCAAAACAAACAAATAACAAAAAAAATGTTGTGAAAAAATTCTCCAAGACATACATATCACATATCTGCCTCTATGTGTGTGTATGAAAAAATACAGAAGTACATATATGCAAAGAGACATAAAAACAAATCAACAACAAAAAGCAAGTGAAAAGACAACAGGTAAATCAGAGGAAAGAACTGGAACGAATGCAAAAAGCTTGGCTTTTTCTATCTAGGGCTCTGAGGGTTCACAATTATGTTCCACCTGTGCTGTTTCTCCTCCTCTGAAGGGAGCCCCTTCAAATAGATGTTTTCAGTCTAATGGAGGAGGAGTAGGGTTGGTCTGAAGAAGTGAAATAATTTCCCATCTGTTTTAGACTCTCACTTTTTCTTGTTTGACTAATAGTCAATCTATTGACCAAATTTAACAAACCTGTGTTGAGGCCACTTCTTTGCTAGGTGTTGTAGTTTTACATGTGAGCAAGAGAAATAAAGGTCTGGCTGTCTCAGAGCTTTCCTGCAGGCTGGAGCTGCCAAAGCACCTGCCACAGCTGTCTTCACTCTCTATCTCTGTTTGCCCCCTCTTAACCCCTTTCCCTCTCTTCAGAGAAGCAGGGTGGTGGGGAAGCGAGACAGAAACAATCCAGTTCCTTTTCCTTCTTGTTCATATTGCACCACAGTGTAGATGACAAGAGAGGCCAGGGAGGGCATCGAAAAACTCTGACCTCAAGATATGTTTTGAAGGCTCCATCAAGTTTTAGAAACAAGACTTTTTAAAGCAAGCCAAATAGGTCAATGAAATCAAAAGGAGACTGAAGAATGTTTCTGCTTTGTTTCATTTTTAGGAGAATTTGTCCCAAACTCTAGGATATATGTTACACATGTCTTTTCTCTGGGAGGGGGAGAACAGACATTTTCAACACTGCAGTTACTCGGTCCATTTAAAACCTGGCTTCATCCTAGCAGGAGAAGCTACCCAGAGAAAAGAAAATCTGTGAGGCTGACTTGAGCCACCCTCTCCATCAGAGGCAGAAAGGCAGATATCCTTACTCTTACAGATGGCTGTATCAGTGATAATAGCTAGCACTTAAGAGAGCCAGGAAGATGGTCCTAAGAACTTTGTTCATTTAACAGATTTAATCCTAGGGACAATCAGATGAGGTAGGAGGATTCTTATTACAGCCATCTTATAGATGAGGAAATAGAGGTCCAAAGAAATTAAGTACCATGAAGCTGGATAGTGGTAAAGCCAGGTTTTGCACCCATGATATCTAGCTCCTGAATCCATGGCTTTATCCATTATACAGTCTTGTCCTATGAGATATCCTATCCTCTTCCCACATCTCCCACCTCCTCCTACCCAGAAATACGCACACTTTCCTAGGCATTGCTGTCCTCAGATTTCCCTTCATTGACATTTGCCTTGAGGACAAGTGGATGTGGGCAGAAATGCAGATAAGCTAAAATAGCAAATCTAAAATTAGAATTATCTCCTTAGCCTTGACATTCATTGCTACTCTTGTTATTGTTCCGGCAGATTCATTTTCCTAATTGTGTAAGGCTCCACGGAGCACCCGCAGAGTAATAGCTGGCTGGTGCCCAGGCCATCTGGATGTGGCTGAGAGTCTCTCTGGACTGAGGATGCTGATCTGGGATTTGGTTTTTGCTATGCAGAATAATGACCTTAAATTATGATGTTTTATCATTGGTCATTTCAATAGCAAATTGAAGCCCTTCTGAAGAGATGTGAGAAACAGGTAAGTTTCTCCTTTCTCTCTGTTTGCCCCCTCTTAACCCCTTTCCCTCTCTTCAGAGAAGCAGGGTGGTGGGGAGAGACTCCTTCTGAGTCATGAGGATTCCATGGAACTGAACTGGAATGGATCTTAAAGGTCATCTGGTCCAGATGCCTCAGGTTCTAGCAAGTGAGGCCCAGAGAAGTCACATATAACTACCCTGGTCTCTCGTCCCTATCTGTCTTATGACTCCTGGTGGAATTGTTCCATTTCCCCAAGAACTATCTTCCAGAGAAGACCTGAGCCTATTGATCCAGTATTATAGTTTACAAAAGCACCAAAGGAGAGGTCACAGCAAAATTTGATCATTGTCCTGTAGGAAGTTAAATTTAAGAGGTTTTGAGTGTGCCTGGATTTCCCTAATATCACTTGATAATCCATCATGGGCTGCTGCTCTGTGAATTTACACAAATTGTTCTTGAATCTATTTGCATCCTGAGCTTATATTTAGGAATAACAAACTATACATTCAAAAGATGTTATTATCTTTTCTTAGCGTTACTCCTTGGTAAGTAAGAAGAATCTCCACAGTTTAAGTCTTTGCTATTTGTTGGGTGCTTTACTTGGGTGGGGGGTTGGGTGAAGCATGTTAATTAACTTTTCCAAGGACTTATGGGGTAAAGAAAGAGGGATTTCACGAAGATTCAATGAGAAAGCATGTAAAAGCTTCAAGAACAGAACCTGACATGGAGTAGGTGCAAAAAAAGACTGAAAACATTCTCATTTTGTCTTTCCGTCATGACTTGACAAACTTAGGTCATATTTCCTCTGAGTATTCTTTTCTTCATTGTGAGGTCTCCTTACTGCTTGATTGTACCTTTCCTGTCCTTCTGAGGCCCCAGAAGCAGAAGGATATATAGTATTATGGGTATGGGAACCCCATGGGGCGATAAGTGAACATACATGTTGAAACACCTGTGTCCATCATCCATCTGTATTTCTGTTTATGTCCATTTATCTCTCTACTTTTATTTTTCCTAAGTTTTTAATATGTTCCTCATTGTACAGTCTATGGATTCGAATCCTGACTCAACCACTTACTAGCCATATTAACTTTGGGTTATATACTAAATTTTCCTGATCTTACATATCTTTATATCTAAGTGAAGATAATGATGCCTAGTTTGTAAGGTTGTTGTGCAAATTAGGTGTAATATAAAGAAGAGCCATAATATAATGCCAGGCACAAAGTAGGCAATACAAAGGAGTTATTAGTGACATTGCATTATAACCAGAACTTCATATCATGTCAACCTTTGGGCTCCATCTGGATAGCAGCTGACATCTGTAATTGCTGTTTTCTTTGTCTTAAGGCCTTTTCCTTCATTCATGACAGACAACTTGTAACTCATTAATTTAGTATATTAGCATTATGTATTTCAAATTTAGATTTGTTTTCAGAAAGTCGCTTGAATTAAAATCCATGTATCTTTTTGTTTTCTGTTGTACAAGCTTAATCTTTTAGTGGTTTGTTGTAATTGGTTTGGTGATTCCTTTACTCAGAGGATGTCATCTCTGGATTTAGAGAATTCACTGGGTACTCCCTCTTCCAAACATTTATGATCTATACTTGCTCCCTAGGAGACATGTCTATTTATTCCTGCATGGTGTTTCTGAGCTGTAAGCCAGTTCTTTTTTTCATGATAAATTAGTCATCTTAGCCCATGATGATTAGGTTTGGTATCATGTCCTATCAAAGTTTTTTATGTCTGAATAAAATAAATCCCTTTTTAATTTCTTATAGGCATCTTTTTCCCTTAAAAACATTTAAGTAGATCTAATAAGGAATGTTTTCCTTACACACATGTTCATGCTTTTTCCCTTTATGGTGTTTTCTGAAGTGCTCTGTGATCTTACCTGTCATAAAAATGAGATACCCTGGATAGTTGCAGAGCCTACTTTGCAACCTTCTCGAAAATGGTGGTTCCATGGCAAAACTTTCAGTTCTGTAGCTCTGGGATAAGGTATTAGTTTGGGTTGTGCTTTCAGGCCACCATTTTCTCCTCAACCTTCCTGACAATTCAGAATTACCACTCCTAACAAAGTGAGCACTTGTGTGTAGAGCTCCTTGAATATTTGTTACCGTTAGTTCTTTCTCCAAATGTCATTTGTGGGATTAGGGCTTTGAGTAAAGTATCATTTCAGGCTTCCTGCTCTCTTTTTATTTTCATCTCAACAAGAGCTTTGAACTATGAAAATCTAGGAGTCCTATTGATCTTAGAGCTGGCTCTCTGCCTTTGATGTTTTTAAAGAAGCTCTCTGCTTAAACGAAGCAGCATCCCTTTTAACCAATGCCTCTAAACCAGGATTTCACCAGAGAAAGAAGGATAAGCTTTAAAAATGACCACTTTAATGTTTAACATCAATATTGTCTGGCAAAGAGACTATCCTAGTTCTGGATCTGTGAAGGTCAACTTTATCACACAATAAATGCATGATTGTTGTACTGTTGCATTTTGGAAAGTATCCTAGGTCAGAATATCAGTTTTTTTTTAATCTAAATGAAAAATATTAGTGTCTTGTTTCTATATGAATACTGTTCGTGAAATTTATTTTTATAATCAACTATCATATTCCATAAAGTCTGTTCTAGTAGATTTGAAAATACTTTTGAACTTGCAACTGCATCTTGTGCTACAAAACAGCCAAAGAGACTTCCTTTAGAATCCAGAAGATCTATCTTTTTAAATATGCTTTTCTTAGTTTCATGTTGGCCAAAGACTAGGATCTGGAAATAAGCAACTGGGGACAAGGCAGCTGCTCTGATGAGGATACTACCAGGGCACTTTCATGATTCATTAAAATGCAAAAATCACTGATTAGAAAAAAATACTGATCTCCTGCGTGAGCCATCCTCCAGGAGAGAGCTCTGCTGAAGGCTTTAGAATATTGGCTCAGAGAGCCACAGGCTCCTGAGAAAGAGTTGAATGAACGTTTTTGGCTTTGAGAGTCCTTTCTAATGGGATTCACCTCCCACCATTATAACACCTCCTTCTGTGTTTCAACCACAGACCCCTGTGGTTTTTTGAGAAAGAGCAACAAATGACTAAATGAAATGAAATATAATGTATAGGATTCAACCAGCTGAAGGGCCAGTATCTGAATAGGGGCTCGGGTTCTCTTCAAAGGGCAGCCCTGTGGTTGATGCAGTCCTGTGTCTGAGAATTTATCTTTTTTGGCCAGGATTGGAGGAATAAATGGAGACTTTTTTTGCCTTGGTACTGTCAATGGTTAAGTTTTGTGTCCTGTGGAGCTGGATAATATCTTATTGAATACTCTTTATTCTCCCTCTAAGAGTTGGAGAAATAGTATTTTTCCTCAATTCTATTCTCATATATTACTAAAATAACATTGTATGCCTCTCTCCATGAAAGCCTTTGTTTATTGGAGAAGAAAACAGGACTCTGCCATTTCCAGATGGAAAAGATGAAGCAGAAGAATGCAGCCAGTAAAAGCAGAAGCAGAATCTACGCTCCCCTCACCCCACCGCACCTCACCTCACCTCACTGCACACAGCCAAGACTGAAGTGTCCTACAGGTTAGAGCCTGTTGAATGCCATGCGCGCTGTGATTTACAGATGCAGGATCCAGGATCTGATCTGAGGAAAATGATGGCAGGGGAGTAAATACTTTCCTCACAAGCAGTTATGTCTTTCATAGTTAGGAAGTGTTTTGGCTTCCTCATTTCCATGCTTATTGACAGTGTTTCCTTCTCTTCCTCTCCCGCCTTTCCCCTAGTCCCCATGCCTCTCCTTACCTGGGCTCAGGAAGATGGATGCCTTGTTGATGGATAGAGAGAAGACTCAGATCATGGTGGCAGAAGGTTGACGAGATATCACAGAAAAATAAAGAGCAAGATCACAGACAAATGAAGTTGCAGTGGGTAGGGTGTGGAGGAGAGGAGGGATAGAGGGGAGAAAACAAGCGATGGAGAAGCTGAAATAGGAAGAAGAACCCAGACGGGAATTTCTTGTAGTTTCTGATCATCTGTGCCTGGTTGAAGCTATAACCTTAGCTTGCTTTATACTTCAGGGACTGGGGGATGGGGAGGGGAGGAGGAGGCTAATCCCTTCGTGAGGGAGGGCGAAAGCAAAAGCTCCCTGTGATTCATTCACTTGTTACTGCAAAATCCCTCCTCAGGGTTGGAGACCTAGGAGGGGCTTGGCAGACAGACAATGGCTCTGCCGCAGTCCTAAGAGAAACAATGGCTCCTGCCTGCAGCTGCCCACCTGCCCACCTGTCCACAGAGCTGTGTGTCCCACCAGTACCATTCTTCTTCCCTGTAGTGTACCTTGTTTCTCTCTCATTATAGCTATTCCCATCTCTGCACACTGGACCAGACAGTTCTAGAACCTGTGTAGAAGCATGAACAGGAAATTGGCTTCCAAAATGCATGAATATCCTTTCTTAACTTTTATGCATGTGGGAGCCTATAGCAAGGGATACTTATACATATACCAGCTATAATACTGGTATGTGAAGTGGTGACTCTGGCAGGCCCACCCTGTTTTTGGGAGCTGAAGACTTGCTCTAGGTTGTTTAGTTTGGTTAGTTTTCTGCACATCCATGTGTATATGTGCACCTGAATCAAAGTACTTTAGAGGTCATTGTTTTAATTCATTTATTAACTGATTCAATAAATATTTGAGTGCCTACTAAGTGTCAGGCTTTGCTCTACATACTGGGAGATAGAGCAGTGAATAAAATAGACAAAAAATCCTGTCCTCATAAAGCCTACATTCCAGGGAGAAGACAAAGAGAATAACCAATTTCAGTAAGTTATATGCCTTATTTGAAAGTGATAAGTCCAACGGTGAAGAGTAAAGGAGGACAGGAAGTGTGTATGGGGGGGGGGAGCATGCAATTTTAAATTGGACGTTTGGAGCAGACTTCGATGTGCAAGTGACATTTGATACAAAACTTGAAGGAAGTACAGGTATAAGACATGTGGATGTCTGGGGGAAGAATATTCCAGGGAGAAGAATAAGCCAGGCAGAGGCCTAGAAGTGGGAGCAGGGCTGCATGTTCGAGGCTCAGCATGAGGCCATAAGGGCTGGAGTGCAGTGAGCAAGGCTAGAGCAGTAGCAGATAAGATCAAAAAAGAGGTGGGCTGCCTGCCTTGTAGGTGATTGTGATGGGGGTGGGGTGGGGAGTGGAGGTTTGAAGGACTGGAATGATATAAAGGACCATTCTGACTACTGTGGTGAGTATACGCTATAGGGGACCAGCGTGGGAACAAGAGATGAGCATTACAGTAACCCAGATGGGGGAAAAGATGGCTTGAATCACATTAGCAGCAGACGTGGTAGGAAGTGATCGGATTCTAGAGTTATTTTTGAATGTGGAGCCAGCAAGAGTTTCTCATGGATTGGATATGGGGTGTGAAAGAAAAAGAGGGGTCAGAATGACTCCTTAGTTTTGTCTGAACATTAGATACAATAGAGGTATCATTACCTGAGATGAAAAAGACCTCAGATGAAGCATGTTTTGAGAGGAGGCAGAGATCAGAAGTTTAGTGTGGGGCATATTGACTTTGAGATGTCTACTAGATATCCCAGCAGACATGTCTAATGGGCAGCTAAGCTTATCATCTGGAGTTCAGGGGAGAGGTCCAACATATATAGCATAGATTTAAAGTCATCAATTATGGATGGCTCTGAAACTAGGTGAGATTACTGTGGGAATAAGTATAACTGAGAAAAGAAAGGGTCCAGAAACTGAGCCCTGTGGTAGTCCGATGTTAGGAGGGACATGAGAAGAAACTAGAAATGCAGGGGAGTCACGGGTAATTTGTCTCACAAGCAGCGAGTGATCAGGAATCACGGATGTGATGACATCACTCACAAGTGGCGAGATATTTATGACTCAGAATTAAGGAAATAGTGCCAAGAGGATCTTGGACATAGTTTTCAGGATGTATAAGCCCTGAACCAAAGCAAAGTTTACCAGTGACTGAAGTTTGAGTTTTGTATGCAATGTTTTCTTTGGCTGGATGCTGCCTTTATTTGAAAAGCCACGTCAACAAATGGAATTCCCCTAATTGGGCCTACAGATTCCTTAGACTGGTGGTGTCTCTGTCCCCTCTGGGAAGGTTGCTTTGAGTTTCCCAGACATGGAATAATGTGAGATCTGTTTGAATAGAGACTTGAATATTTGCACCATCTCCACATTTCTCACCCATTTGTCACCAGATTGTAGTTTGACTGGCGGAATATCTGGTTCCAGGGAGAAAGGATACTGTTCTTCTCCGACTTCTGCAGGGAAAAAATGGGCTAAATTAATTAAGTTTGATGAATATCTATGGACCTAAGGAGGAAAAGTTTACTTCTTTTGGGGCTTTGCATAACGTCTGTAAATTTATGAAAATATAAAAGATAGAGGAAGAGGAATAGAGGAAGCCTAAAGTATCAAGAATGAATGAAATTATAATGATACATAAGGAATTCAATGGCATAGTAAAGAAACAAAAAAAAGATAATTATCAAAACCTTAAGTTGGTTCTTTGAAAATTCAAAGACAGATAAATTTCTAGTATTTTCAACAAGGGAAAATGAGAGAAGATATAAATAAACAAAATGATAAAAGGTAGAAATTAAAATAGATACAATAGAAGGCAGGCCATGGTGGCTCAGCAGGCAGAGTTCTCGCCTGCCATGCTAGAGACCCAGGTTCGATTGCTGGTGCCTCCCTGAGCAAAAAAATATATATATATATATTCAAAAGAGATTAAAATAATAGAGGAATATTATACAGGCATTCAGAGATACAATAGACATATATATGAAAATAAAAGTCCATTTGGTTTAAGAAAAAAAAACTTGGGCATAATAATCAATAATGACATATTGCTATTAAAAATATAACCTCCATGCGCTCCTCATATTCCCATAGAAAGTAATTTTGCAGATGGATTTCACCAAAGTTTCAAGTGACACATAATTTCCATATATTATACAAGTGCTTCCAGAAAATGAAAAAAAAAAAACATAGGTAAAAATCTTACAACTCATTTTATGAGGTTTGCATAACCTAGATTTAAAATGTTCTAAGTACACAATAAAAGTAGACACTAATTTTATAGATGAAAACATTTTAATATCATCCAAGCAAATTCAACGTTTTTTTTTTCAGAACATATTTTAACTAAATAACACTTTTAGCAAGAATACAAAGAATAGTTTACTTCAGAAATTCTATCAATTCACTATTATTTTGACAGACTAAAAGAAAACAAAAAGTCATTTTAATAAACAGAAAAATTTTGAAATTTTTAGAAACTAGAAATAGGCAGGTGCTTTATAACATAAGAAAACCTAGATGTAAAAAGAAGTCTTTAACAAACTTCATATTTAATGAAGAACTCTTAAAGGTATTTCTTTTAAATTTAAGAACAAGATGTTTTGTATAAATTATACCTGTCAGCATAGTACTGAGGGTTATAATCAATGCAGTAAGGAAAATAGATAAATAATAATTGGAAGGTGGGAGAAAATATTGTAATTATTTACAGATGATTTGACCATTTACATTGAAAATCCAAGAGACTAATGGGTAAACTGATTACACTAATAGTAAAGTTCAGCAAGATTTCCTTTGATCATATCAACATATAAAACTGAGTAAGTTGCTCTATGTCAGCATAATAAATCAGAAAATATAATAAAAATAAGGTTATCACTACAGTAGTAAAATAGCCCATAAAATATATAAAAATTAATCTAACAAAAATGCAAAGGACTTTTATGAAGAGAACAAAATAACAAGTGTTGGTGAGAATATGGAGAAATTGGAACCCTCATTCATTGCTGGTGGGAATGTAAAATGGTGTAGTCAGTTTGAAAAACATTTTGGCAGTTCTTCAAAAAGTTAAACAAGCAACTACTGTATGACCCAGCAGCTCCACTCCTAGGTGTATGCCCAAGAGAAATAAAAGCATGCCCATACAGAAACTTGTACATGAATTTTTTTTTAGCTTTATACTTGATTTTTTTATTTTCAAGGATCCTCTTCAAGCTAGAATATTCAGTATAGTAATAATAGTAGACAGTATTTATTGATAACTTACTTGTGTGCCAGCACTGTGCTAAGCATTTTATATCCTCATTTAAATCAAAATATAAATAAATAGCTTATCAATTTTAAAATTACAAATAAAAAGTGAGACGCCATAGATAAGAACTTGATTTTATAATACTATAAAGTGATTTTTTCCATAAGTGTATTTGTGTCATTTTTATTATAATATATTATTTTAATAGCCCTATTTGCAAAAGATATATATAATGTAAGCAAATATAATCATCAGGAAACTAAGCATACCTAAAGGAAAAAGCTGAAGGATCAATTGTAAATAATGTAAGTTAGATGAATACTGAAACCAAAGCACATTATTTTCTTCAGGGAGAGGAGATATTCACAATAAAGAAGGCAGGGAAATTTATTACCACTTAAAACTGCAATTTTATCAGATGAATCAGCTAAGAAAAATTAAGCTGACAAAGCACAGTATTTGTCTGGACTTGTCTTTTGGAGATTCCTCTGTTGATAGGCACTTCTGCAACCAATTAGAGTGATTTGGTAAAATTATTTTGGGGATATTTGTAAAGGCATATAAACTGGCATTTTATGATTATTCATTCTAAATAAACAATATTGCATATTATAAAATATAAATTAATTTATAGATTGCATTTTTTCTTTGAAATTGCAAATTTTCTAGAAAGATCCTACCTCTGCACCATATTTTATAAAGATCAAGTTGGATATTTCTATTGTGTTTCACATTTGGTAAAATTAGTTGAATAGTTAGAATCTGCTTCTTCAACTTATGTCAGCTTGCGTCCATTTAGATTATGGGATCCCCTGCACAAAATTAACATGAGAACATGTTTTGCTGAAGCACCTGCAAAATTGTTCTTAAAATATTTTTTCGTTTCCTAATAGATAGCATTTATTTTTAAAAGATTAGTCTCTTTTCCTCTAGGATTACCCTAAGCCACTTTTGTAGCCCCAATAAAATCACAAAAAAGGGAAAAAAACCCCCGTGCCCGTCCCCAGCAATTACTACTTTAGAGTATGAGTCAGAAAATATTTTCTGTAAAGGCCCCAATAGTAAATATTTTAGACTTTGCAGGGCATACAAGTCCTGTTGCATCTGATCAACTCTGCCATTGTAACATAAACGCAGTTATAGATAATGTTAAATGAATGAGTGTGGCCAAATTTGACCCAAGGCCATAGCAGCTGATCCCTTTTTAAAGCACCAAAATTTAATCTGCTCATGTAAAATATCCAGCAAGATAAATAATAATTTAGAGTCTGTGGAAAGGTATAGAATCTTTATCTTTTACAGTCCTTTAGGAAAAGCATACTGTATTGTCTGTAAAGTATTCTCTAGTCTAAATATATTTACAAAGTTTCACACTGTTCTTACCCTGAGATATTTATTAAGAAAGGGTAATCTGGAGTTCAGTACATGAAACATCTTTGGGCATATGTATTATTAAAATAGAAAGTGATATTACCCTCCAGCACTATAAGAACCCCAGTTCCCAAATAATAATGACTCTTAGGTTATGAGTGAGTGCCTTAAATACTGAAAGTTAAAGGACAATAGGTTCTTCCCGGCAGTGATTGCAGAAATTGAAAGTTATATTTTAGTACGAAGGGATGAAGTCATCCAATATTTTTCCTGTTAGCAAGTAAGGTGGTTGGTGAAGACTCAGAAAATGAACTATCAGATGAGCTTTCTGTACAGGTAACTGGATCCAAAATGTGTACAATCATTTCAGCCATTTTTTTCTGCTGGGGTATTGCAGAATTCAACTATGGATGAAATCTTTTTTTGACTATATTAGTGCCAACATTTTCCAGAAGCTGAGAATTAATGCTTGTGCCAATTTGTGATTTGCTAATGCCAGCTCTGCCGTGATGTGAGGCTGAGCACTGGATTAGTAAGCCTGCCACCTTTCCCACTGCAAGGAGACTAGGTACTCCTCCAATGATTTCTTGGTAGCTATCATTTCCTGATGAAAAACTTTTCATTCACTCAGGGGATCTTGTATAGTAATCTGTGCATCACAATTTTGACACTGTAAAACTGCTCTAGAGTTGGTTAATTCATCTGCTATAACTCTGCTTGCAAGGAATTTACTTCACCATACATCACACTATATTAACATTCTAACAGTTCAGAAAGCTGAGCTGTGTTTCACCCTAAGTCTTCTTTTCTAAAATAAGCTGATTTTTCTGTCTGGCTAGATGTTATTGCTATTGAAGATCATCCCCAACAGAAGCCACCAGCAGCTTTTTTTTTGTATATATATTTTTATTAGAGAAATTGTGGCTTTACAGAAAAGTCATGCATAAAATACAGGTTTCCCATTTACCGCCTTATTATTAACACCTTGCTTTGGTGTGGAATGTTTGTTACAATAGGTGAAAGCACATTTTTGTAACTATACTATTAACTATGGTCCATGGTTTAACTTAGAGTTTACTGTTCGTATATGCAGTTTCATAGATTGAAATTTTTTTATCCTATTACCATATATACTATATAGCATTTTCCTTTTAACCACAGTCATATATGGATCTCAGTGCTGTTCATTATATTCACAATGTTGTGCTACCTTCACCACCATCCATTACTAAAACATTTCCTTGTTCCAAATAGCTCTGTACTTTCTGTGTGTGTGTGATTTTTAAGTTTTTTTTGTATACTATAACACATATAAAAAGTAAAGAAATAAAAAAGCAATAGTTTTCAAAGCCCTCTTCAACAAGTCGTTACAGGACAGATCCCAGGGTTTGTCATGGCTACCATACGATCCTCTCAGATTTTTCCTTCTAGCTGCTTCAGAATATAGAAGGCTAGCAGGCTTAAATACTCTTTTATCATCACAATTGACTTCTTCTTTTGTGACCATGAGCAAATTTTTAAACTCACTGTTTACCTCTGACTGTACTTGCAACAGGTTTAAAAGACCTTTGTCTTGTAGTTACTTCCTTTCGGAGTTCTTGAGCTTTTCCAGTATAATCTTTACCTCTAATAGTTTCTTCCTAGGTTCTGTAACTCCCTCTAACTGACCAAGGATTTGTCCTTTATGATGTCCCAGGGACTAAACCTTTGCATTTTTGTTGGGAATACATGGATTATAGCAGCTTTGGGACCTAATATTCTAACAGCTTCAACTTCCACTGCTTTTTCAGGGAGAATCTTCCCTAGCTGAAGAACTCTGGGCTATCGAACGGAATTGCTTTCTTCCATGGACTCTGAAGGTTGTGATGCTTTATAGATCGTGACTTCTTCACAGAAGTCAGAGGTGACTTCAACAGATTTAGATGGCTCCTCAATTTCCTTTCCATCTCCTGCTCCTTGGATTGGGGTGAAGTAAGGGTGGCTTTGATTTCTAAACTTTCAAAGGTAGTCATTATTTTTCTCTTAGCCAATGACAATTCACCTCAAGGATTCTACTGATAAATCTCTAAGATTCTTCCTTTCTTGATTTCACTTCACAGATTATCCAGCTGAGTATCACTGGATAACTTCTCCATGCCCTCCCCTTCCATTCCAAAGCCAACACGTTCAGGCAGTCCTAACTCCCTACATGAATGTTTATAGCAGGATTTTTTCATAATAGTCAAAAGATGGAACAACTTAGATGTTCATCAACAAAGGAATGGATAAGCAAAATGCTGAATATACATAAAATAGGATATTATTCAGTCATAACTAGGAATGAAGTTCTTATACCTACAGTAACATGGATGAATCTCAAAAACATTGGGCTAAGTGAAAGAAGCCATACACAAAAGATAATATATTAGATTATTCATTTTATATTGTATATCTAGAATTGGCAAATCTATTGAGAATGGAAGCATATAAAAGTTTACCAAAAGATGTGGGGATGAGAAAATGGAAGTGATTACTTGATCATGTTGTATGAGGTGATGAAAAAATTTTGAAACTGGAGAGAGCTGGTGGTTGTACATTTCAAAATGGTTAATAGCATATTATGTGAATTTCACCACAATTTGAAAATTCTATTAAAGAACAAGAAAGAATATCCAAATAAATGTGGAGATGAACATGTTCAGTCATGCAAATCTTTTACCTTGTAAAAATACTTAATTTTCCCAAGTGTCAGCTATAATTTAACATACTTTCAATAAAAATTCCAGTGTGACTTATGTGGAAAAATAGACATTCACTTCAAAATATATATGAAAAATTAACATCCCCAAATAGTTAATAAAATATTTAAAATTTGAACTAAGGTGGAGAGGAAATAACTAACCCTTTTAGATATTAAGTCACACAGCCAGCCATTAATTCATAAAATAGATCGAAACTTGTACATGGTCAAATAAGAATAGAGTTCTAATATAAATGCAAGTGTGTAGGATTGAAACTGCTACATACCCCAGAGAAGCCATGTCCTTTTTTCCTAATCCAATCTTGTGAGAATAGACCTATTGTTTAGGGTGGAAACTTTGATTAAGATTGTTTCTGTGGAGATGTGATCCAATAATGTAGGGTGTGACCCTTTGATTAGATGAAGATGTAACTCTTCCCATTCAAGGTGGGTCTTAATCAGTTCACTGTAGTCTTTTTTTTTTCACTACTGGAGTCTTTAAGAGAGTTCAGCAGAGAAGGAAATAGCTCAGAAGTGACAGAGACACAGATGTTTGGAAATGCAGAAGCTCCAGGAGATGCCAGGAGCTGAGAGAGCCAAGAGAAGCTAGACAGGAACCAGAGCCCACAGAGATGCAGACATTTGGAGATGCTTGGAGTGCTGAAGGAGATGTTTGAACTACTGTCAGAGAGAGAGAGAGAGCAGACACCTAGACACAGACATTTGGAGATGCAGAGCCCAGCAGGTGTCATCATATGCCTTCCCATGAGATGCTAAGCAAGCTAGAAGCCAGATGGATCCACAGGAGCTAAGAGAGCCATTTGAAGGCAGAAGTTGGGAGAGGATGCAGATGCCAGCCATGTACCTTCCCATGTGACAGACATTGGCCTTTCTTGAGTCAAGATATCTTTCTCTTAGTGCTTTAGTTTGGACACTTTTATGGCATTAGAACTGCAAATTTATAACTTAATAAATTCCCTTTATAAAAGCCAACCTATTTCTGATATATTGCATTCTGGCAGCTTTAGCAAACTAAAACATCAAGAAACAAAACTTTATCTCTAAATGAACCTGGTAAATGATGGTGATGGCTTCATAAACCAGTGGAAAATGATTTATTTTTTAAGTAAATCATTTATGAAAAGTAGGCTCATTATATGGAGAAAAATTAGACACTCTAGATATACTAAAAATATGTAAAATACATAGTCCTTTAAAAGAAAAATTGATGGATTTAACTACATTAAAGTACATATTTTGTTTAACAAAGGGCAGTGTAAGTAGAAATAATAGTCCAGGAATTTATTTATGCAACATCTATAACAAAATCTATCCAAAATTATGTAAGGAAATGCTACTAATTAATAAGGAAAGAAAAATAGGCAAAGGATGATATCTGAATGGATAATAAATAATTGAAGATATTCTCAGCATCATTAGTAATCAGAGAAAACAAAATTTAAACAACCTTGCAATCTCTTTTTTCTTTCTCCAACATCACCGCTAGATGTGTCTCTTTGGCCTTCATACTAACCACATCTTCCCATAAGACTTTCAAGATAAAGCTCTCTCTTGCCAAGAAAAAAATAGCAAAATTTGTCCCATTTCTCAAGAGATTTAAGTACAGATCAGTGGTCAGAGCAGATACAACTCCAAGAAAAGCCATTCGAGGACAGCCAAGCAGACTTGCATGAGCTAGCTCAAGTGTTGGCTACCATGTTTATCCTGCATTGAGTCCATGTTCTTTACCATGCCACTAGGAGCAGAGGTCCCTTACACAATAATTGGCTGCAGTTTGTTTGGAAAATGTAACCCACTAAAGGTTTTTTTTCTTGTTTTCAGAAGTTCAGTAGTAAATATATTTTATGCCTTTTGAACTACTGTTGTACCCTAGTTTGTGTAGCTGTATTTACCAAGTGCGACTTTGAGGCTTCCACCCCAATCTCAGCCAGGTGATTTAGCACAGATAGGAGCATCAATGCTGACACTTAAGAGGTGCTAAACAAAATATTAAATGAAATAAGCAAACAACAAACAAGCAAAAACAAATGAGAAGTTCATTTATATCCATCAGTTGGTGAACATCAAAATGACAGGCAATATAAAGTGTTGGGAACTTGTGGAGAAATAGGACCCTTCCTGTTTTGCCAGTGGGGGTATAAATAAATGCAGTCATTCTAGGAAACAATTTAAAACTAGTGAAATTCCATTATGTTCATATTTTATGATTTTGCAGTTGCACCGCTGATTTTACATCCCACAGATACTCTTCTTTAGATAAACAAAAGATGAATTCTCAGAAGTTTATTGCAGCATTGTTTGAACTGGCAAAAAATTTGAATGTCCATAATTAGAGAAATGAATAAATATTATGTGATATATATGAAAGATGGAATACCATGCAGGAGTTAGAAATAATGAACTAGATTTGAGTTTACATCAGTAAATCTCAAAATATAATGATGAGTAAAATAAGTAAGAAGAAGAAGTGTAACAGTGCCACAGAAGGCTGTGATGTGACTTGTGTTAGATACTCAAGTTTCATTTAGGTATGAGTGCTAAAGTGCTTTTAACTAAGAATTCAATATTAATGAATCAACAATATATATTGAATAAGGTGTCTTTAAATAGAAACACACATACAACAAGGTTATGTATTGATGAGTTGACAAAAATGTTGTGTACAAGTCCTTTACTTCACTGGTTAGATACTTGATTCTTTGATACCACTTTGATACTAGATACTTGATTCTTTCAGTTATTGTAAATATTGTAAATAGTATTTTAAAAGAATTTCCTCCTCAGACTGCTCATTACAACTGCATAGAAACACTACTTATTTTTGCTTGTTGAACTTATATCCCACCACTTTGCTTTTTTCATTAGCTCTAGAAGCTTTGTTGTAGATTTTTCAGGACTTTCTATATAAAGGATTATGTCATTTGCAAACTGAAAATTTTACTTCTTCCTTTACAATTTGGATGCCTTTTATTTCTTTTCTTTGCCTAACTGTAGCTAGAACTTCTAGCAGAATGTTGAATAACAGTGGTGACTGTGGGCATCATTGTCTTGTTTCAGAGCTTAGAAAGAAAGCATTCAGTCTTTCACCATTGAGTATGTTACTTGTGGGTTTTTCAGATATATCTTTTATCATGTTGAGGAAGTTTTCTTCAATTCTATTTTTCTTAGTGCTTTCATCAAGAAAGAAAGTTGGATTTTATCAAATGCTCTTGCTGCATCAATCAAGATGATCATGTGTTTTTTTACCCTTTGTTTTGTTAATGTGGTATATTACATTAATGCAATTTCTTGTATTGAACCACCATTGCATACCTGGGATAAGACCCAATGGTATATAATTCTTTTAATGTGCTGTTAGATTCAATTTGCAAGTATTTTGTTGAGGATTCCTGCAATATTCATTACAGAAATTGTCCTGTAATTTTATTTTCTTGTTGTATCTTTATCTGGCTTTGGTATTAGGGTGATGTTGGGTTCATAGAATGTATTAGGTAGTGTTCCCTCTTCTTCAGTTCTTTGAAAGGGTTTGAGCAGGATTTATATTAATTCTTCTGGAATGTTTGATGGAATTCACCTGAGAAGCTATCTAGTCCTGGGCTTTTCTTCGTTGGGAAGTTTTTGATGACTTATTCAATCTCTTCACTTATAATTAGTCAGTTGAGGTCTTCTATTTCTTCTTGAGTCAGTGTGGGTTGTTCATGGGTCCCTAAGAGTTTGCCCATTTCAACTAAGTCAAATTCATTGACATATCGTTCTTCATCATATCCTCCTTTGATCCTTTTTATTTCTGTGGGGTCGGTAGAAATGTCCCCCTCTCGTTTTTAATGCTATATATTTGCATCTTCTCTCTTTTTTTTCTTTCTCAGTAAAGCTAAGAGTTGGTAAATTTTATTGATCTTTCAAAAAGCCAACTTTTGGTTTTCATTCTCTCTATTGTTTTTCATTCTCAATTTCATTTATTTCTGCTCTAATCATCATTATTTCTTTCCTTCTGCTTGCATTGAGGTTGGTTTGCTGTTCTTTTTCTAGGTCCTCCAGCTGTGCAGTTAAGTCTTTGATTTTAGTTCTTTCTTTTTTTTTAATATGGACACTTAGAGATGTAAACTTCCCTCTCAGCACCTCCTTTTCTATATCCCATAAGTTTTGATATATTGTGTTTTCATTTCCATTTCTCTTGTGATATTTACTGATTTCTCTTGCAATTTCTTCTTTGACCCACTTATTGTTTGAGTGTGTTGCTTAACCTCCATATATTTGTCAGTTTTCCAGTTCTACAACTCTTATTGATTCCAGCTTCATTCCATTGTGATCAGAGAAAGTGCTTGCATAATTTCAATCTGTTTAAATGTATTGAGGCATTTTGGAACACAACATATGGCCTATTGTGGAGAATGTTCCATGGATATTTGAGAAAAATGTGCATTCTACTGTTTGGGGGTGCCATGTTCTGTATATGTCTGTTAAGTCTATTTTATTTATCCTATTTTTCAAGTTCTGCATTTCCTTATTGACCATTTGTCTAGCTGTTCTACCTATTGATAAAAGTGGTGCATAAGTATCCAATTATTATTGTAGAGTCATCTATTTCTCCCTTCAACCTTGCCAGTGTTTGCCTCATGTATTTTTGGGCACCATGCCTACTGCATACATATTTATTATTATTGTTTCTTCCTGGTGAATTGCTCCTCTTGTTAATGTAAAGTGTCTTTGTCTCTTACAGCAGTTTTGCATTTAAAGTCTATTTTGCCTGATAGTAGTATAGTTACTCCAGCTCTATTTTGGTTATTGTTTGTGTGGAATATCTTTTCCCAGTTTTTCACTTTCAACCTATATGTATCCTTGGCTCTAAGGTGTGATTCTTGTAGCAGCATATAGATTGATCATACTTTTTTAAAAATTCATTCTTCCAATATATGTCTTTTGATTGGGGAGTGTAATCCATTAATACTCAATGTCATTTTTGTAAAGATGATACTCACTTTAACAATTTTATCGTTTGCTATTTATATACTATATCTTATTTTTATCTCTCTTCTTACCCTTACTTATAATCTTTATTTCTACATTCATTTTCAAACTTCTTTCTCCTGTCTTTTCTTTCAGCTGCAAAACTCCCCTTAATATTTCTTGTAGGGTAGGTCTTTTGTTGATAAACTTTCTCAATTTCTGTTTATCAGTGAATATTTTAAATTCTCCTTCAGTTTTGAAGGAAACTTTTACTGGATAAAGAATTCTTGGCTCACAGTTTTTCTCTTTCAGTACCTTAACTGTAACATACCACTGTCTTCTTGCCTACATGGTCTCTCATGAGATATCAACACTTAATCTTAATGTGGTTCCCTTTTATTTGATGAATCACATTTCTCATGCTGCTTTCAGGATTCTTTCTTTATCTTTGGCACTTGACATTCTGATTAGTCTGTGTCTCCAAGTAGGCCAATTAGGATTGATTCTGTTTGGAGTATGTTGTGTATTTTGGACATGTCCATTTATATCTTCCATAAAAGTCTGGAAATTTGGGGCCATTATTTCCTCAAATATTCCTTCTGCCCCTACTCCCTTCTCTTCTTCTGTGACTCTCATGATGCATGTGCTTTTGTGCTTTGTACAGTTATTAAGTTCTGAGACCTTGATCATTTTTCCCATTCTTTTCTCTATCTATTTTTCTGCCTTTAAGATTTCATTTGCCCTGTTTTCTAGTTTTCTGATTCTTTGTTTTGCTGGTTAAAGTCTGCTGTTGTATGCCTCAAGTATTTTTCTTTCTTTCTTTCTTTTTTTTCCTGGCAGCTCCAGGAATTGAACCCAGGTTTCCAGCATGGCAGGTGAGAGAATTCTGCTGCTGAGCCACTATTGCCCACTCTCAAGTACTTTTAATCTCCTTTATTGTACCTTTCATTCCCATACATTCTTTTCATACTTTCACATTCTTCTTTATGCCCACCCAGTGTCTTCTTGATACCCTTTATATCTCTAGCCATGTTTTCCTTCATCTCCTCGAATTGATTAAGGAGATTTGTTTGAATATCTTTGATTGGTTATTCCAAATACTGTGTCTCCTCCTAAGTTTTGTCTTGTTTCTTTGACTGGGCCATATCTTCCTGTTCCTTAGTATGGCTTGTAATTTTTTGCTGTAGTTGAAACATCTCATTATCTTATGAGTGTACCCTGAAGGTCAATGTTCTGGTTTGCTAGCTGCCAGAATGCAAAATACCAGAAATGGAATGGCTTTTTAAAAAGGAGAATTTAATAAGTTGCAAGCTTACAGTTCTAAGGCCAAGAAAATGTCTCAATTAAGCAAGTTGTAAAAATGTCCAAATTAAGGCAACAGCAAGAGGTTACCTCCACTCAAAAAAAGCCAATGAAATTTAGGGTTTCTCTCTCAACTGGGAAGGCACATAACAACACAGTGATGTCTGCTAGCATCCTCTACAGGTCCCTTGCTTCATGAAGCTCCTCCAAGGGCATTCTCTTTCTTCATCTCTTAAGGTCATTGGCTGGTGGACTCCTCTTCTCGTGACTCTGTTGTTCTCAAGCTTTTTCCAAAGTGCTTCTTCTTTTAAAGGATTCCAGTAAACTAATCAAGATCCATCTGGAATGGGTGGAGTCACATCTCCCTCTAATCCAATGTTAATGCCCAAAATTGTGCGAGCCACATCTCTGTGGAGATAATCTAATCAAGAGGTTTCAACCTACATTATTGAATAGGGATTAAAAAAACATTGCTTCCACAAAATTGGAGCAGGATTAAAATATGGCTTTTCTAGGGTACACAAATCTGTTCAAACCAGCGCATCCACCCTCTGGACCCTAAAAAGACATGTTTTTTTCCCATATACAAAATACATCCATTTCATCACAATGTCAGAAATCCTTAAACCATTTCAGTAGCAATACAAATATAATACAAAGTGAGAAACAGTACAAAATATCAAAGTATGTTACAGGCATGATCTGTCCTAAAGCAAAATTTTCCTCTGGCTCTGGACCTGTGAAAATCAAACAAGTTATTTGCTGCCAACATACAAAGGAGGAACAGTCCTAGGATACATACTTACATAGGTATGAATTGGAAAGAACACAGGGATCACTGGACCCAAGCAGTTTCAAAAACCTTCTGGGAAAACTCCATTAGATTTCAAAGTCTGAGATTCATTTATCTTCAGGACTTTAGAAAGCTGCAGTCCCACTCTTTCCAAGGGCCTATGCAGCAACCTGCCTCTCTCTGAATACAATCTTGGGGAACATTGGGGAGACCACCTTTTTCTTGGCTCCACCATCTCCAAGCATCAGGGCCACATCTGGGCTCTCTGCCATCTCTGGGGCAAATGCTCAATCTGTCTATGTGGTGGCAGCCAGACTCTCACCAATCCCCAAGGAATGTGCTGCATCCTCTCCAAAGCCTGAGGTCGCATGACTCTTCCACTGCAATGCAATGGAAGGCCCATCCTCTGCCTTTGAGGCAAACTCGTTCTCTCCAGGTACTTAGGTAGGTCCACTCTCCTAGCCCAAGGTTTCTTGACTTTAGATTTTAGCTCCATAGTTCTGCCTCTGAACTTGTTTTACTTTCACATTGTCCCTTTTCTGAGCACCCCCCACCCTGAGTCAAGATTGGCAGCAGTTCTATTTATAGATGTCCCACAGCACTCTTGTTGGCTTTCTATGTAGCAAACAAGGATCATGCTCACCAGACAGCAGCAGGACTTTCCACAAATCCTCCCTGGATAACTCCATTTACAATCCTGGCTTTTTCTGAAATGGCTGACTGGTTCCACATTTTGTTAAATCCTCATGTGGGGCACTATTCTCTGGTGTCTCCTTTCCTGGAAGCCCCCAGTTTTTCAGAACACCAATTTCTGGTTTATTTGTACTGAAAAATTCAGTTTTCAGCTTATCTCTTTCCTGTCACATTTCACTGTAAGCTGTGAGGAGAAACCAGACCACACTTTCCACATTTAATCTGGAAATCTCTTCTGCTAAATATCCAATTTCACAGCTTTTAAAATCCACCTTCCTGTCAAAGCCACTAGTCAATTTTGCTAGATTATATGCCATTTTAAAACAAGGATCACCTTCCTTCTAGTTTACAATAGCACATACCTCATCTCTGTCTAGAGCCTCTCATCAGAGGTATCTTTAATAGCCACATTTCTACCAATAGTCTCTTCAAAGCATTCTAGGGCTTCTCTATCAAGATTCTCATAACCCTTCCAGACCCTTCCCTTTATCCACTTAAAAAGCCACTCAAACATGTTTGATATTTGCAAACTGCAGCAGTACCCCACTTCTCTGGTACCAAAATGTGTTCTAGTTTGGTAGCTGCCAGAATTCAATATACCAGAAACAGTATGGCTTTTAAAAAGGGAAATTTGCTTAGTTGCAACTTTACAGTTCTCAAGTAATGAAAATGTCCAAATTAAAGCAAGACTATAGAAATGTCCAAATTAAGACGCCAACAAGAGGTTACCTTCACTCAAGAAAGGCCGATGAAGTTCAGGATTTCTCCTTCAAGTGTAAAGGCACATGGTGAACATGGTGGCATCTGCTCTCTTTCTCTCCCAGCTTCTTGTTTCATGAAGCTCCCCTAGGAGCATTTTCCTTCTTCATCTCCAAAGTTCTGTGCTGCGCTGGCTCTGTAGCTTTTTCCAAAATTGTTCCCTCTTAAAGGGCTCCAGTAATCAACCCCACCTTGAATGTGTGGAGACACATCTCCATGGAAATCATCTAATCAAAAGTTTCCACCCACAATTAGGTGGGTCACATCTCCTCAGGAACAATCAAAAAGCTCCTAGCAACTACTCTACTTTAGTTACGAATTTTATGTGCTTTGTAACCTATTACACAGAAAGCAGCAGACAAT
>PVIY010011797.1:0-64091 GCA_004026745.1 Myrmecophaga tridactyla
AAAATATATATGGACCTCTACATTAGAACTGGGGTGTTACATAGGCTACCTAGTCCGAAAAACCCACCACACCCCTCTCACCGTGATTCTGATGCCTCCTTCCTGCCAATACTTTCAAACTACTGCCAGAGAGGTTTTATATAATCATGCCATTCTCCTGTTTAAAAGAGCTTTCCCAGACACTTTTTTTTTCTTACATGGGCAGGCACTGGGATTCGAACTCAGGTCTCAAGTATGGCAGGCAAGAACTCTGCCACTGAGCTACCACGGCCCACCATCCCAAACACTGAAGATTAAGGCCAAACTCTTCAGCAGGAAATTCAAGGTCATTGAAGCTAAACCCTTGCCGTTACTTTCTGCCCCTGCTTCTGGTTTCTCTTGCTCTTACTTCCCTAGCCAGCCCACTGCTGACTTCAGTTTTTAACAGTCATCACACGTAAGAGGAAATGCCTAACTTATGGTGACTTTGACCACACGTTCGCAGTCTTCCTTCTGCTGCTAACTTCTAAGTGTTGGGGTACTACCTGCCGATTACTCCAAATGAACATCTCCAGCCCAGACCTCTTGCCTCAACTCCACACTCTATATCCAACTGCCTACCTCACATCTACCCTTGGATAGCTAACAGATTTCTCAAACTCATCTTTCCAAAATGGAAATCTCGGCTTCCTCCCAAACTTGTTCCTCCTTAGCCCTCCCATCTCAGCTACTACCCAGTTGCTCAAGCCAAAATTCTAGGTACCAACCCTGGTTCCTCTCTTTCCCTAATCCTGTAGCTCCAATTTCTTGAAACTCTTCATTGTTTTAAGCTCCAAAGTGTACTTCAAATCTGTTTCTTTCTATTTCCACTGTCACTATCTGGACTATTGCAGCAGCCTCCTCGCTAGACTCCTATCTTCCTTGGGAAATGTTAATCAGATCATATCATTTCCTTGCTTAAAACCTTCCAATGGCTCCCCCTATTGCTCTTCCAAGTAAAATCCAAATTCCTTACATTGGAGTATGAGGACCTACATAACACAATCCCTCCAACTTTCCAGCCACACACATAGCAGTAAAGGCATTCCACAACCACCGACCTGGGGCCTGCCTAGGCTAGCTCCAAGAAGAGCAGCTGCCCTTCCCTGGATCTTGGTACACTTGCTTTCTGTCTTCAATAAGGCACAACATGTGGACAAACAGAAATGACACCTGATCAGGCTCAGGTATGAATGAGAAGATACCCTAGATACAATGCACAAGGCCTTCCCTTCTCCACATCTGCCCCAACAAAAATGTCCATCGGTTGCCCAAAGGGTTTCCATTGTGATTTTGCCACCATCCACCCTCAGAACTGCCCAGCTGAACCAAATTAAAGGGGTCCAAGCAGCCCACACATGTACACTACATTCACACATAGCAAAGCCCAGCTATGCTATTCCCCTAGGAGCACTACTATTGCTAGAGCCCACAGACAGAAAGTCAGGGCCTTGCCAACAAGGAGAGTGTGGCATTTTAGAAAACATTTCTCAGGACTGTGGCAGACCTGGTTTGAGCTCTGACACACCTACGGCAGCCACTCCAGCCCCTGGGGAACTTCCTGACTGCACAAGGCTTTGCTGTCTTCTGTCCCGTCATGGTTTGTTTTAGAGAACTTAGTGCCATGTCTTCACAAGGAAGACAAAGCACAGTGACTTCTGAGGACAACCAGGAAGCTGGGTGACCCTGAATTCTTCATGTTCATAAACACGTTCCAGTTGATCTAAAATTATAATGAAATGCACAGTGCTTTGGAAATAGCAAGAGATGCATGCTTTCTAAATAATTAAAAACAACTTCCTGGAGAGATGGGTATGATAAGTCTAATGTCAACAATGCCTAAGCACTTTCTTCTCTATGTGCCTAAATTAAAAATGGAATTGCATTTACTCTATTTTCTACAAATATTTCCAGGATGCAGGGAAATAGCAGTGTAAGAGGAGAAGATCACTTACTATCAACATGCCAAATGTCTCAAGGCAAGTTCTCTGGGGAACAGAGAAGCCTTCTGGTGTAATCTCACATGGGCTTTGGGTTTGAACCTTGGCTATGTTACTTATTTTTATGTCCCTGCAGTTTTCTTCACTTCTCAGAGCCCCAGACTCTTTGTCTATAAATTGAAGGATATCACCCCCCTCCATGCAGAGCTGTCACAGGGATTTAGGGAGAAAACAGAAGTAAAGTCTGGCATTTACTAAGTGCTGGATAAATGACAACTATTGCCAGTATGTTATTATGCTAATTATTAGCAGCAATCCTGCATTACTGACCTCCTGCCCTCTGCCTTTTGGGCCTTCGCCCAGTGCTCCACCTGGGCCAGGCTGCTTTTCCTCTGGCTGTGCTTTTCAGGATTGGTCCTGGGAGGAAAGGCCCGCTGGTACCCTCCAGTCCCGTTCTGTTCTCCTGGGCCATAGGAGGCAGGCAGCACACCATTCTTCTCTGCCCGCTGGGGCTGTGCCTGCTGGCCTCTTGGGCCACCAGGTAAATCCACAAACAAAGCATCCTCCTCGGCTGGCGAGTACGGAGACCTGGCCTTGCTCCTGTCCCGCTTGCCCTCCAGAGGGTCCCTCTGGGAACGGTACCGTTCTTCTTCCTGCTCCTGCCTCTCGAAGCCGAAGGAGTCTTCGTGGCCACGATGAGGACAATCCCTCGCATGTCCAGGTCCCACATGGCCACACTCATGACAGGACTCTGCGTGGTTGGTCTGGGGAACTGCTTGACGCTCCACCTTCTCCACATCCCTGCAATGACAACAGAACATTCAGCCCACCCAAGAGCACAGCTGCAGCCAAAGCTCCCTGACACACACAATGGGAAGGTGATCACTTTCAGGTTCTTGAGAAAGCTATTCGCTCTGCCTGAAACATCTTTCATGCCCACTCCCTCACTCTGCCGACCTAACTTCTAATCCTTTGGCAATTTGGCTTGAACATTACCTCCTCCAGGAAGCCACCCCTGACACACACCCAGTCTAGATTGGGAGCTTATGCTGACCTCAATGCCATACCAATTACACTGGACCATACTTGCATGTTTACTTATCTGTCTCCCAATTTGAAAATGAGTTCCTTCAGCCCAGTCCGTCCGGTACCTCATCGTTATGCCCAGAATTTCTACACAATGACTGGTATGGAATAGATCTTCTATAAGTACTACTGAATAAAAGAACAAATAAATGGCACATGTGATGTTCTCATGAAAACCATCCCTATGCTCCCATTCTACTCTATACTACTGAGCCTGTACTTTCCTTTTGCTATTTGTCTGTCTGTTCTGGGGCAGTCCAACTTGGACAGAAGACTCGAATACAAAGCCTCTCCCACTGGATCCTAGCACAGCCCAAAGTACAATTGGCAGCATAATTAATATTCTTTAGAGAAGGTAAACAAAGAATAGGCACAGCAACCTCTTTATATGGCCACTTGTCAGGGAACAGCAAAAACAGGAACATACAATAACAATGACCCAACTACAATGTTAATATTAAGTGCCCAGGAACCATCCTGATTACTCTTCATTGATTACTTTGTTGAATCTTCATAATTCTGAGAAGTATTAGTCAGATGTTATAGGTAAGGAAGCTGAAGCAGAGAGAAGATAAATGATTTGCTCAAGATCATACAGCTGGAAAAGATTGGAGCCAGGGCTTAAACCCAGGTAGACTGCAAAGCCCAAGTGCTTTGAGAGACAGTCCATCTACTTTCTACTGCCTCTTCACACATGCAAACCTGGAAAAGGAGAATGGGGATAATGATATGCCAGGGTGTGGATTGAGGATAAAGGAGAGCTTCTGGGACATATAGTAGGACTCCTCTTTCATGGTCTGTCTTCCAAAGTAAGGTGCCTTTCTCCCTGCCCTCTTGGGGCAGGTCATAAATTATGGCTGCATCCCCATCACCACTGGTACCAGAGACACAGCAGGGGCTGCACAAGCTTTGCAGAATTTAGACTGAGAGGCAGCCCAGCCCCGAAAGGACCAGAAATATTACCAGGAACCCTTGGATGAGGACAGCCTGTCTACCTGTACTTATAAAAAGGTCCTGGCCCTCGTATCCATCATTCCCTGAAATGGCCAAGCTAAAAGATCTCCATTTCAACCTAAGGGTCTATGCATTTACATCTTGGTGGCCACACTCCAGACATTTGGCAATAACCCCATAACTTCAGCTACTGATAATCAGCACAGATTCAGGCCCAATCGATGCAGCATGGAAGACTGGTTAGAATGTCAATACAAAGTGAAAATACAACTCTCAACACAGGCTCTACTTCTTACAGAGTATAGGCCTGACTGTTGGCCTTAACCTAGGCATGTACAGCTGAGGAAAGCAATTACATACCTCACTCTCTATGTACTAATGCCTTTTCCATGAAAACCCAAGGTTTTTGAAAAAAAATAATGCTTCTTTGGTTCTCTTTTATCCATCCTTACAGGACATCTCTCCTGCCTACATCTTTCACCTTCTGCTGGTAACAGCATTTCAATTTTCATTGGGGGGCCAACCGTCCCTCATTCTCAGTCTATGTGATTTGAGTACTATTGACTCTACTCTTTTCTGTCCAGTTAAAGCTCCAAAGCCTCGGACCTAATCCAGGCCAATCAATTAACCGTGCGACTTCAGGAAACCACTGGAGTGGCTGAAATGGTCCTGGGCTGCAGCAACTATTTGGGAAGAAGCCATCTGAGAATGAAGCCAACACCAAAGAAAGCAGATAAAACTTAGCCTGAACTGCTAGATCTAGCTATGTTTAAACCAGTGATATTCTTGGACTTATTTTGGGTTGTGAACCAACAAATTCCCTTTCTCACTTCAGCCAGCTTGAGCTGGGTTTATGTTACTTATACTGGAAGGAGTCCTGACTATTACATCATTTTATAATGTCAGCTCTGGATCGTGCTCTCTAAAGGCTCTTCCAATACTAACGTTCGTGAGCCGATAAGCTCCAGTAGTGGGGATATACGCGGAACATTCAAGGGTCAACACTTTAAGGAATAAATTTAACTACTGTAAGCTTATAAAAGGATAACTCCATTTCACAATGTACCCATCTTATGTTTAATTTTACTTTCTTCCTTTTATCTTCCATAACCACATCAGTGTAACTCCATTCACTGGCCTTCAAGTTGCCCAAACTGACGTTTACCTTCTTTCTATTCCTCAAATTCATGAAACAGATTAAAGCCCTCAGGGCTCTCTGGGTCCCATCCCTGCCACTTACACAAGATTTTATAATCGGGCACACTGCTCTGGATTTCACTTGCTCTGCTGTTTCTAAGTGGTTACTCCAGTTGTGAAACCTAAGTAACTGTCCCTACTTGTTATTCACTTCCCAAAGATAAACAGCACTTTGTCATGAAGTCAGACAGTAAAGTCAATCTGCCACCTATATGTATGACATTGGAATTGAAGGGGAAACAAGGGTAAAACCAAATAACCCTGAAGCAAGAAAGACAGACGATAAAGACTAAGACAGTATAATCTAAGAATGCCTAGAGTATACAATGATAGTGACTAAATGTACAAATTTAAAAAATGCTTTTGTGTGAGGAAGAACAAATGAATGTCATTACTGCAGGGTGTTGAAAATAGATGGTAATTAATATTTTAAAATTTTAAGTTATGTGTGAGACTAAAGCAAAAAATGTTTATTTGGTATAAGATTTATATTTTGACTAGTGCATTTCCTAATATAACTTATGTACACAGCTTAAGTGAATACCATAAGTACATGGAACCTTGAGTAGGACATGAGATTTTGTTGGTTTGTCCAGAATGATGCTCCGATAAATCCCAGAGTGATTTGAGCAGTGAATAAAAAAGTATTTGCAAAGTCCCCTTCAGGGAATCGCGAGAAAGGGGGAAAATTCAACTTCCCCAAGTTGAATTCTTGATATTCTCACAAGCAGTGTGGACAACCAAAGCTATAGGCTGAGCCCCCAATCTTGGGGTTTGTTCATATGAAACTTAATCCCACAAAGGATAGGTTAAGCCTACTTTAAATTAGGCCTAAGAGTCACCCCCAAGAGAACCTCTTTTGTTGCTCAGATGTGGCCTCTCTCTTCAGCCAACACAACAAACAAACTCACCACGCTCCCCCCGTCTACGTGGGACATGACTCCCAGGGGTGTGGACCTTCCTAGCAACATGGGACAGAAATCCTAGAATGAGCTGAGACTTCACATCAAGGGATTGAGAAAACCTTCTCAACCAAAAGGGGGAAGAGTAAAATGAGACAAAATAAAGTGTCAATGACTGAGAGATTCCAAACAGAATTGAGAGGTTATCCTGGAGGTTATTCTTAGGCATTAAATAGATATCACCTTGTTAGTCAAGATGTAATGGAGAGGCTGGAGGGAACGGCCTGAAAATGTAGAGCTGTGTTCCAGTAGCCATGTTTCTTGGAGACGATTGTATAATGATATAGCTTTCACAATGTGACTGTGTGATTGTGAAAACCTTGTGTTTGATGCTCCTTTTATCTACCTTATCAACAGATGAGTAAAACATATGGAATGAAAATAAATAATAGGGGAAACAAATGTTAAAGTAAATTTAGATTGAAATGATAGTGATCAATGAAAGGGAGGGGTTGGGGGTATGGTATGTATGAATTTTTTTCTGTTTTCTTTTTATTTCTTTTTCTGAATAGATGCAAATGTTCCAAAAAATGATCACGATGATGAATATGCAACTATGTGATGATGTTTGAATTACTGATTATATATGTAGAACAGAATGATCAAAAGTTAAGAATGGGGCCACGGTGGATCAGCAGGTAAGAATGCTTGCCGGCCATGCCCGAGGACCCGGGTTCGTTTCCCGGTGCCTGCCCATGTTAAAAAAAAGTTAAGAATGTTTGCATTTGTTTGGTGTTTTTTGGTATTTAAAAAAAATAATAAATAACCCTGAAGCTTGATTTAATCATGGCAACCACATTTACTACTGTTCTCAAAAACACCTGACCCCAAATCAGGGAGTCTACTAGCCTTTTCTAACCTTGGAGCTTATTTTACAACTATAAATCTTAGTACTTACTATGTATATACATCTAAGTATTTTGCGCCCATATATATTTCCTGGAAATAAATCTGATAGGGAAATAAATCCTCTTCTTCAAATCAATACCAGCAATTACTGCAAAACAAACCTTAGAGGATGGCTAAAAGAATGATAGTCTGCTTGCCACTTGGCATTTTTCTAGCTTCTATAATTTGGGGATTAAGAGCAGTTATTTATTCCCATGGCTGCTGGGACTTACATAAGATACCTTGTGCCCCAAAAGTACAGGCTATGACTGCAAATAAAGAAGGTGACAGTTATATTCCTTATTCCCCCACTTTACCTGACTTTAACATTTAATAAGTTATGGGATTTAGGACAAAAGGTTTTTTTGGTTTCTCTTAGTCCCCTTGCATTCCCAGCAACTTAATGCATGACTTCTCAAATCAGGGGAAGTGTCACACAAATAGATCTGCAATGGTTGATTTAGCACAATGGTAGGAACGAATGAAGCACCCCTCAGCTGTCAGTGACTATGTCACTCAGAGAACCTGGCCATACAGACCATAGATACATAGTTAAGATGACAACAAGCCTTTCCCAGATTGGCTACTTTTCCTGTGTGGGTCATTGCTGTCATCATGAGTACATGAAACCACTGACTATTAAAAAATACAGGGAGGGTGGGCCATGGTGGCCCAGTGGCAGAGTCCTCGCCTGCCATGCCAGAGACCTGGGTTCGATTCCAGATGCCTGCCCATGCAAAAAACAAACAAACAAAACCCCAGGGAATTCTTCACACCCAGTGACCAATTTGGCTATATGTGTAACTTCTCCAACATGACAAACCCAGAGGTTTAGAATCAGTCAGCACTGGATTCAAGACCCGGCTTCAGCATATATAAGCTGTGTGACCCTGGGTAAGTCCCCAACCTCTCCAGCCTCAGGTTCCTCATCCGTAAAATGGGGATAATAACAGTCCCTATCTCCCTACATTGTGCGGATCTAAGGAGACAATGTACATAAAGAACATGGCACAGTGTCTGGCACACAGTATGCCCTCAAGTACAAATGCACCAAATATCCAATATCTCTTCTCTCCTTCCTCCTTGCCCCAATTTTTTGAAAAGCAGCAGCATTCCCACCAAAACACTTCCAGTCTAACCTCCCTTATAGCTGAGGGTGACCATGTGATACAGATTAGGCCAATAAGATATAAGCAGAAATTGCTGAGTGGGTCTTCCTGTAAAGGCAGGCAGGCACAGACGTCTAGCTAGTCCTGGCGAAGTAGCCATTTGTAATTGCTAGGAGACAAAAAATAAAAATAAACACTATACAAGCTAAAAACAGAGTGGAAAGTGAGAAAGAGCCTGGATCCCTGACGGCATCATGGCATCAGCACAGACTGCCTACCTGTGGACTCTTGTTATGTGAAAAAGCTAAAACCTAATTGATCATGCCATCCTAAATTGGGTTGTTCTATTACCAGCATCTAAAAGCAACCCCTAATGGATACTAAGGAATAGGCTCACTATTGGCCGAGGTTGGGCCGCTCCATTTTCAGTACATCACAGCAACACTAACATGGCTACTTAGAGCAAATCCTTGCTTCCCCCTGCAAGTGGGAAGAGCACATATTTCAGATTGGGGAAACTTTTTCAAAAGAACTTCAAAATTAAACAGATCTTATGAGGCAACTGTGCACTGATTATTATTTTATTCTCCTTCTAAACTCTTTACCTCACCAGGAATTAAGGAACAGTATTTCCCTCTATCTTAATGCTAAAAAAAAGTCCCAACATCTTAAATCTTATTCAAATATTTTAAGTGGGAAGTAGATAACAGCTCCTTGGGGTTGGAAGGAACTTGGTCCAATTAGCAGACACAGCCCTTCTGTAATAATCTCACTGGAAGAATCTCCCCACTCACCTTACCAAAATGACCAAGTCAGCAGCCAAAGAAAAAGGGCCGCACCATTAACATTCTTGGAGAGTTTGATCTGAGCCAGGCCAGGTGGCAGAAGTCCTGCCAGGGGAAACAGCTCAGCCTGTACTGACAGACACTAAAGTCCTAAGCATTGAGCCCAGACTCAGGACTACAGTGGGCTCAAAAGCAGAACTCACCTTGGGTAGAGTTAGCAAGCTGAAGAGAAAAGGACCCAAAGTAACCAGGGATCCCTAAGGCAGGCTTGCTTGCTTGAATTAGTGCCCAGTATTTGAGAAAGGAGATGGCTGGAGAAAAAGAGAAACAGAATTCATTTCTTCTTTTCCCCAGAATTAAATAGGGCAGGCCTCCTGGGATGGGGGAAGATATCCAACTACCTTTCATGCTCTGCTCTGCTTTAAATTAACAGTAAAAAAAACCAACTGTGACAACAAACTCCACTTTTCTCTGTGCGACCCTCCCCCAGAGAAGACCAAGGCTGCAAAATAAAGGAAATTATGCAGACTGCCAGACTGCCAACCCGAGACTTAGTTGAATGGCTATTGGCAAAGTCCTTTGTAGAGCTTTGTTTTCCCTCTTGTGAGGTCTTAAGGACTGACAACTACACTTAAAGGGGAGGACAGATATTCACCGTTCATTCCTACCTGGAGAATCTTTTCCTCTTCCTACTGCCTGGGCAAGACATGACTAATTGTCCCAGTTCAATCCGACCAGTCTAGACCTCTGCACACATTAAGTTCCCTTATATTCCATCTTCCTATGGCAATCGCGGTTTGGGTCATATATTTTTGTGGCCAATACTCACAGCTGGGTTATTACCATATGCTGGGTGTGACTATGCACCAGAAACTTGACAAAGACCATCTCTAATCTCTACAACAATCTTGCAAGGTCAGTGTTGATTGTAAAGCCCAGATCAGCTGAGGGCACTCACACATGAATACTTATAATCGCTTGCAATATACTGTCTCTGCTGAAGGATGGGAATGATGGCAGTGGCAGCAGTGGCAGCAGCAGCAGCCTGATCACCAACTGAGAACCTTCTAAATGCAAAACCTGAGCAAGGCACTTTAAGTATATTACATCTTCTTATCATCACACAAGCCCATAAGGTTAGAGATTTTATTATTCTTTCATTGTAGATAATAAAAGTGAAGCTCCAGAGAGGTTGACAGACTTACCCCAGATCGTGTAACCAGTGACATAAACAGAATTCAACCCCCATCCGATCTGACTCTTAAGCCTGAGCACTGCACTAAGCTGAGCTCATGTTTATAAATCACTTCTGCCAAGGGTCCAGAAGTGCTTGTCCAGCCTAGGTCCTCCTGTCCTGCTATACCTTTCCCAAGATGACCAGCATTTAAAAGGCCAAAGATTAAATTCTCTAAAGAGAAAGCAGATAGCCCAAAATGCTAGGTCATTTCTGAGCAGGCTGATTCCCCATATGTTAGTCCCAGAACTGCTCAGAGCTCTCAGCTATCCCAAATCCTTATTCGCACATCTTTTGGATGAAGATTTCACAGTTGTTTCGTTCATCCTCTCATTTACCCACCCACCCAGCCAGCCAAATATCCACTCACCCTGACATCAACTGAATATTTACTATGTGCCAGACACTGTACCATGTGGTGGTGATAGGATAAATGTGACCTACACAGTTCCCATTTTCAAGGAGCTTACAGTGTAGCAGGGGCGAACAATGAGAAATCAGACACATATAACTCTAATATGAAAGATGTATGGTTGAGGAATGACAGAGAGCTAAAAGCAGGGGCAATGATTGCTGAATAGTCAGAAAAGGAAGAAATGGTGTCTAAGCCAAGACCTGAAGGATGGGTGAAAGTTGTCCTAATAAGGGTAAGAGGACCAAGGAGCAGATAAGCAAGACGCAGAGGGACACTAGTATTTCAGGACCTCTACTTACCTCCCAGATCTCATCAAAGCCTTTATTCACTTTGATTTAGCCACACTCTCAATCTTTCTGTTTCTTGAACAAGACAAGCTCATTCTTGCCTCAGGCCATTTGTATAAGCCATTCCTTCTGCCCAGAAAACTCTTCCCCAAAGTTCTGCATGTCGGCCTTCTTGTGTCAGTCAGGCCTCAGCTCCACAGCATCCTCTTATAGAGGCCTTCTTTGATCACCCAAACAAAAGTGGCTCCTCCCTGCCCCTCGTCCCTCCTTACCCACATAATCCAGTTTTACTGCCTTCATGCACAGATCATGACATAAAAACATCTTGCTGATTTATCTGCCTGCTGGTTGATGGTCTGTCTCCCCCATCTCCAGAAGGTAAGTGGCTTGGGACCTTGCTTCTGTCATTGAACACCACTGTACTCTCAGCATCTTTGATAGTACCTGACCCCACAGTATGCCTTCAATAAATATTTGTAGAATAGAAGACCAAATGGATAACTTGTCAATAAACGTGTCAATTCAAGTTACTAAAAGTTCAATATGGTTGGGGTATAGAGAATGGATAATGGCAAGAGATGAGCTAAAGGTGTCTGTAAGGACCAGGCCCAGGCAGGCCTTCAACTGTATACCAATGGTCAGTTCACGTCAACAAAGAGAACACGGAGCTGGGAAACACTATAATACCAAATGTCATGTACACAATGAGTCAGGCAATGTTGACACACTTAAACACGCCATGTGAAATCCATTTCCAGTCACTGGAAAATCCTGCCCTTACGTTCCTTAGAGATTGCCCTCATGTTTTGAGGCCTCACTGAATGAAGAACACTGTCAAAGGGGCCTCAAAACTGAGTAGGTGACCCTACAGAGAAGGATGCAGCCCAAAAATGAGGACTGATTAAAGATAAACTCTGAAATTTTCAGGGCCACCCTGCCCTCTCCAAGTCTCCAATCCTGCTCATATTCGTCCTCTGCTTTCTCTCAAGGAATTAATTACCAATAGCCAACAGACTCAGGAATTTCAAGATCCCTAACTATGTCCTTGTTTGGACCACGCAAGGGAAGGGACAGCTGGAAGACAGTGCCTGTGTCAGCCCTCAGGAGCATGGCGGACAGTATGTGGCATATTTTCAGCTTGCAAGATCTTTCTTATCTGCCCTCTATCTTCTCCCAAGGCTGTTCCCTTCCACCACTCATCAGAGAGGAAAATCTGAGAAACACACATGCACAAGTTTCCCTGGCTGTGAAATCTAGGCACATTTCACCCCTCTCGGTCTTAGTGTTTCTCCTGTTTAATTAAGAGACTGGACTGCATAACTTTTAGGGGACCTTTCAGCTCTGACAGGCAAAAATGTTAGCCATTTATACATTCCCCTCCAGGAATTATTCACTGTTAAAAAGGATTTTGGGTAAACTCATATATATAAAATAAAGAATAGCGGTTACCAGGATATAGAATGGGGCTAAAGAATGGAGAGCAGTTGCTTAACATGTGCAGAATGATTAACTAGGGTGAACTTAAACGTTTCGAAATGGACAGAGGTGACAGCAGCTCGTTATTGTGAGAATAATTAACAGTACTGAATGGTGCATGAATGTGGTGGAAAAGGGAAGATTAGAGCCAAGTATGTCACCAGGAGGAAAGTTGAAGGTTAGAACATGGGAATGTATTACACAGTGATTCTTGTGGTGGGTTAACTGTACCAATATAAAAGAGTTCTTTTATGAACTAGAACAAATGTATGACACTATTATAAGGAGTTAATAGAGGGGTATATGGAAATATTTTTAATATTTTAATATTCTTTCATTGACAGTACAACAAATGTACCACACCAATATATGGGTCAGTTATGGGGTGGTGGTGATGTTAAGTGGTGTGGGAGGATTTGAGTTTTCTTTTTTATTTTTATTTCTTTTCTGGAGATATGAAAATGTTCTAAAATTATCATGAGGATGTAAGTGAGAAAGTGATTATATACTTCAGATGGTTTGTATGGTGTATGAATATATCTCAATAAAATCACATTTTAAAAAAGAAGGACTTCAAAGAGAGGGCAATGCTTAATACCAGAGAATGAGTGGTGGAATTTCAGGTACCCAAGAGGACTCATGGGGCCCCATCCTAGTGTAAAAAGAGCTCTGGCAGGGACCGTGCAGGACTGACCTCTTCAGTGACGATCGAGACAGCACCTGTGCAGCCTGGTTCATGGCCCTCACCCAGGCGTTCATGTCCTCCTGGGTGTCGGCGCTGAAGTAGTAGGTCCGCATGCCCGAGTGCTCGGCCTGGGGGCCCACCGTGGAGCTGCTATAGATGAGCGCTCGCATTCCTGTGTGCACGGCCTGGAAGCATGTAGATGGAAACCCAGGTCAGCGAGAGATTAGTGCACAACAGTTCACTTCCAAGAGCAAAACAAGGAGACATTCTGGCCGTGTGTCATTTCTCCCTCCTTCCAAATCCCAGACTAAAAGTCCAAGCACCTCCCAGACTGGTGTTTCCACACTGGAAAAACGTCACGGACTGGATTCCCTTTTCTTAATACAGTCAGGGTCTGTTCTGTACAGTTAAAGACCTGCAGCTGAACCTGTTTCCTATTTATCTTTCTCCCATTTAGGGATGGTCACATAGACAAGGCTTGAATGAGAAACAGTTTTTTGGTTTTTTTAAACTTATTTTGTAGAATCAGACCCTTGGGAATCCCTACTTTGGGTTTTCTGAAACATGGGATTCCTGCTTTGGCTATGATCAGACTGCCATTGAGTCAAATCAGCTGTAGCTGCAGGCAGCTTGGTGTGGATGCTCACCATGCTCTATAGTCGGGCATGAAATATGACACATGCCCCTCAAAGAAGCTGTTACTCTGTCTCAACAAAAGAGGCACTACAAAGTTCAACAGAACTCTTTAACACTTATCTAAAAATTCCTGAGCACCTACTGTGCTAGGAGGCCTTAAGGTTCTATGCTTTTCACATGTATTCTTGCAAAGAACCCATGAAGAGGTACCAGGGATAGCCAGTGAAAAGGAACTGGGATGATTTATGAATAGGTGGCAACTCCAGTCTTTCCCCTTGGGTTCTGATAAACTGGGGCTTGTATTTTAAATTTGTAAGGAGAAACCTCACCAAATCTATAGAGAAAGATGATATGAAAAAGGAAGATTTGCTAAGTGCCTACTATGTATCTTCTGGGTAGTTCCATGACTGTAATCTCATTTTAATCCAACAACTTTGTGAGAAGGAGACAGAATCTCTGTTTTATAGGTACAGCAAATGAAGCTCTGAGCTGTTAAGTAGCTTTTTCAGATTTCCACAACCAGTAACAGATTCCTCACTTGTCACTATCTGACATTATCCACTTTATACCCTTGTTTATTTATCATCTGTCTGCTTCCTTTAGAACATAAGCTTTATGCAACCATATTTTGTTCATTATGTGTCTCCACAGGAACAGTGCCTGGCACATAGTAGATGCTCAATATACATTTGTTGAATGAATGAATGACGAGTTGGAGCCAGGATTTATATCCAGGCCTGTTTGACTCTTAATCCAGGTCCTACCCAGAAATGAGTGTGATTACATAGATCATCAGTCCCATAATCTAGATCCAGAGCAAGGATCAGTCAGAGCAAATAAAATGAGAGAACCAATTAAAAGCTGGAAAATAGCATCCTTCTAGAATCACTAACAGTCATGGATGAAAAGGTCTACTCAGATGAACTGTCAGCAATTGCTTCTTCTCCCCATATTCCTAATCATTCAGGTCCTGAGTTCATATTAAAAATAGTCCTGCTTCTGCCATTTTAGATAACCGAGTCCATCCAGCCCAGTACGAAAGGAGTTTGGCCCACAGCCAAGTGCCTCTGTCGAAGCAAGCCTGTTTTCCCTCCCTGCATGTGTAAGATATCACGCACGGCCCAGGAAGGAGTTCTCCTATTTTAGCATGGTGGAAATGTGACCAAAAAAAAAAAAGAAAAGAAAAAAAACAGAAAGAGAAGGAACTTGAGCATGTTTTACTGTGAATCGGCAGTTCTTAAAAGTTCCCCAGGACAATGGCCTCATTAGATCTCTGACACGTCCTTCCAGACTTTCAATGCAAACACACAGGGCTCTAGGGCAGGTGCTCACCCCTCCAGACACAAGACCACCCACAGGTATATGGAGCCCTCTCAATAGAGAGTAGGTCTCTGCTGCATAAGAGCTCACATAGCCGGCCTTGTCCAAGATATCAACATGGAACACACCACAAACATACAAGGCTGTGCATGTCTGTCTGCAAATGGGTCTTGGGAGTTACATCCATCATTACAGAGGAAATAAACACCACAGCAAATGTAATTTTATTCACTAATCAAACTCTCAGCATATGTCATGCCTAGCCACTCTGAAAAAGATGTTCTCAACTACATTCTATCTGTGCTTAAGCACAGTAGATGTATAAAATGCAAAGGCAGGAAGGGGGTTTGCATTTCATCTTGCCAGGTGAATGAAGTCCAAAGCGCCCTAAAGCCTGTGGGAAGATGCCAGAGCCAACCCTGGCCTAGTCTCATCTTAAAGAGGTGAGATGAGATCTTCCCTTCCCCTCTGCTCTTCCCTTTCCCATTAATGCAATCCCACTAGGCAACTTCCATGTGAGTGAACAGAGACCACGCTATGCAAACGAGATGCAGAGCAAGAAAGAATTTTCCTAAAAAGCGTGATGCCCCTAGGAGGTGATTACTCTTCTGGCTCTTATAACTCACGTCTTGACACAGCATGGGGGAAGGCAGCCTGAAATTCTTACAATTCAAGCTCCCAACATTAGCCTTTAGAACACAGAAAGCCAGGTATTTGGGGGAAATACAGGAGCACTCGAAAGACCAGACCCTATCAACTGATTGAATCATCCTCTTATTCAATAATAATTTATCATTTACTTGGTGCTTACTATGTGAAAAACACTGACTAAAAGTTGGGGAGAGAGCCTTAAACAAGGCCAAGACAGTTTACAGGCAACTAGAAGAGAAGAGCCATAGACAAGTAAGTTACTACCGTATAAATGTTATCAAGAAGACATTTGGGATGCCGTGAAAGATGTCTAACCTGAGGCAGACTTACCTGAGGAAACAATACTTAAGCCATATTGTACAACACATAAGATATCTACAGATATTTAAGTAGGAGTTCAGGGAGGGGATGTGCTATGGCCCCAAAATGGAGCCACAGCACGTGTTTCAGGATGAGGCCAGTGTGACTGGAACAGAAAAGCTGAGAGAAAAGCAGCATGATATGAGGCTAATGAAGTTGGCAGGGACAGACTGTCAGATCATGTTAGGATTTTGGCTTCATTTAAAAGAGCAATGAGAAGCTATTAAAGGGTTTTAAGTTAGAAGATGTTGTGATCAGATTTGTTTGGAAAGATCAGTCTGGCTGCAGTAGAAGGAGAGGTTGGAGCCAGGCAGGAGCAGGAGAGGGCAGATGGGTCAGGAGGCCCCTGCAGGAGCACAGGTGAGAGATGGTGGTGGAGGCAGACAAGGAGAGGGGTGGGCAGAGTCTGGAGAGAACTAGCAGGTAATGTTGGCAGGAATTGGTGATGAGCTGGATATGGGAGGTGAAAGAATGACAAGTGTCAAGAATAAGACTCTTGGGTTCATGGCTTGTAAAGACAGTGGTGCCCATTTGTTGAGATAAAGAAAAGAACCTCCAACTTTTTGGCTGATACAAGCAGCAAAGTGAACTGGGTAAGAACTTGGGCTCATGGAGTGAGACATCCAGAGATCCAAGGTGGGATCTGCCTCTTATCTACCAGGTAACACCGGGCAAATTACTCAAGCTCCTTGTGCTTCTTTTTCATCTTTAAAATGGTATTGTAGCTAACAATAGTATTTAACTTGTAAGGCTGTGTGAGGATGAACTGAGATATGGTAAATACAGTATTTAGAACACAGCATGGCATTTGTAAGATTCAAAAGATATGGGTTAATGTTATTACAGAAACAGTTATTTGTACAACCTGAAGTTAGCTAAATGAGCTTCCTGGCAACTTTATAAACTCCTCCCAACCCCCTAATCAATAACTTATAGAGGACTAAACAAGTAAACCCAAACCCACCATAATTTTGGAAAAGTAAGCAGCGTCACTGACCACAACTCCTATTACAAAGGATGATTCCATGTGGTCCCTCCAAAATAGGATTAGACCCATCTACCTGGGGAGAACTAGCTGATGGGCCAGATTTCCTGATGAAGCACTGGATGGGTAAAGCAACCATTTACACAGTGCAGTGAGACAAGTGTGACGTGAGACAAGTGTGATAGAAGAAGGGTAGCTAACCCGTCTGGGGAGCTCACAGAAGAGTTCTCAAAAGAGGTGACCCAAGAAAATAAGAGTTGGGGAAGGGCACTCCAGGCTGTGACTGAGGTATGAGCAAAGACCTATGGGAAGAAATGTCCTGGGGCCTTCAGGCAATAGCATATGGCTAGAAGGAAGGTGAAAAAGGAGTGGCTAAAAATGAGATTGGAGAGAGAAGCTAGGGCTTGTAAGCCATAGTTGGGCTTTATCCTAGAGGTAACATGGAACACAACCTGTACAGATTTGCAATTTAGAAAAGGTATACAGGATGAACTAGAGACCGCAGAGGAGTCAGAGGGGGTAGCAGAGACAGCAACATCTACAGAATGGGTAATATGAGCTAGACCTTGTTCTAGCAGTGTTACTTAGGACAGGGATGATGGTGACTGACACAAAATAGTGGCAGAGGTAGTAGAGAGCAGGAGGCAGATTTGAGAGATGGACAAAGTGAAGCTGAAAAAGCTTGAGGTGACTCATTGGGGGTGGAGTAGGATGGTGAAAAAGGTAGCTCTTTCTTGCTCTCTTTTATCCCTTAATAACCCAAAGCTGATGCAAACTTTAAAATGTAAGCCTCACAGAGGCAATGTGCTGGTTTGAAACTGTTGTATACCCCCAGAAAAGCCATGTTCTTTAATCCTAATTCAATATTGTTGGGTGGGGTCTTTTTATTATTTTGTTTCATGGAGATGTAACCCACCCAATTGTGGGTGGCTCCTTTGTATTGGGTGGTTTCCATGGAGATGTGTTTCCATCCATTCAAGGTAGGGTTGCTTACTGGAGTCCTTTAAGAAGGAGTCATTTTGAAAAAAGCTTTAGAGCCAACATGCAATCCAGAAGTTTGGAGATGTAGAAGGAAAACATCCCCAGGGAAGCTGTTTGAAATGAAAAGCCAAAAACCTCAGCAGATGCTCAGCCATGTGCCTTCCCAGCTGACAGAGATGTTCTGGACCCACTGGCATTTCTTTGGAGTTAAGGTATCTTTCTCTGGATACCTTAATTTGGATATTCCTATGGTCTTAGAACTGTAAACTAGCAACTTAATAAATTTCCTTTTTAAAGGTCCTTCCATTTCTGGTATGTTGCATTCTGGCAGCATTAGCAAACTAAAACAGGCAAGGATTTTGTCCTTTTCATTGTTGAGCCCCACCATCTATAATACTGCCAAGTGGGACAACAGAGCTTAATAAATGTTTGTTGAATTTAAATAAATAAGTAAAAAGCCAAATCTCTTGGCTGGCCTTTAGCCAGAAATTCTAGGGCAAGGGTCTTAACCTTTTTGTGTGTGGCATGGATTTTTCAAACAGTCTGAGAAGACCTATGACCCCTTCTCAGAATGATTTTAAATGCATAAAAACACATTATACTGAAAATAGCTATTGAAATATTTTTTTAAAATTTTTTGACATAGTAATATAGGTCCTTCCTTAATAATGTATTATATAACAAATCTAGTGGTAGATGTAATAATTACTGTAATTTCAAAGTGGCAATGAATATAAATGGTATTTCAAGATATTTGTAACAACTGAAATATATGAAACTATGATTCCTATTGATGACCAAGTCATAGGTATTGCAGGTGCCTATTTTATCTGTTTTCTTAATTGAAAGAAATGTTATATATCAGTTAAGGTTTAAAAATAAAGATGATTTATGCATGGACTCTTTGGGGTCTACAGATCTCAGGTTAAGAGATCTCAGGTTAAGAGGCCTTGGTCTAGAGAGTGGGAAGAAGGCTCAAACAGAAGCACTACAGGCTTTTCCCCTATTGAAGGCCTTAGACCCTTGGATGTGTAGGGATGTTTTCTGTTCTGGATCCTGGATGCCCAGAAGCAGGGCCAAGCCTTGCTGAGAGGTGACCAACAGGCTGAGGGAGACTGTGCATCCAGGAGGGGCTCTGTTGGGAGGTCCCCTGGAGAGCCAGCAAATCATGGAATGCCTGTTGGCCAGGGCAAGCCAGAATGGCTCCTAGAAGCCTCCAATAGCCCTGCTTGGCTCACCCTGCAGACCAGGCTGAATCTCAGGGTGTACCTAGCAGGCAGCCTCCATGGCAATGCCTAGGGGCTGTCCAACTGCAGACACAGTTGAAAAAGAATGATAAAGAGAGGCCAATATGACCTTTCAGGCTATGCCTACCTACCACCATGGCTCTTACTCTGAACAATCTCAGGCAAGGTACCCCAAAACAGTCAGAGAATTTCACTCTTGATTCATAGAGGATCCAACACCAGAGGCAGGCACAAGGCCCAGGACACAAAACAGTGTACTCCTCAGTATGCCCAAGGTCCTGGATCTTGAACTGCCCCAGGGCTACCCTTGGGCCCCTAGAAGAATGATGCCACAACCCAAAGGGAAAGGTAACTCTTTCACACTCAGGAAAGCACAGCCCTTTCTGGGGAACTAGCTGGACATCACCATATCTGTCTGCAGTTACTTTTCTCTGCTCTCAGACCCTGAGGGCACCGAAGACCCTCAAACCACACACATATCTTCTGTTTCCCAGAACACAGATTTAGGGAACACTCTTGGTGAATTCTTTCTAAGGAAAAGAAAAATAAATAAAAAAGCCTAAGACACATAAAAGATGTTTTCCTAGAATCTATTTTCACACCTTCCAGTGAAGTGTTAGGATGAAATATACATAGTTATGATAAATTACTTTGAGGATGTTCCATTGCTGTCCCCTCCAAATCACAGACATTACCCCAGTTATTTGTCTGATGTTAACTCTAGAAAGAAAGGTTTTCTGATAGATGACTTTCAGGTTGCAAAAGGCCAGTCTGATGCCCACTGAACAAGATCTTTACAGAATCAGCAATAAGCAGGGGATGTTCTCTTTTAAATAAAAGAGAATTTCTAAGATGACAACATTCAAACAACCACCTCCCACTTTCTGCAATGTGTGTGCACAAGGTACCAAAATAAGATGTGGAAGCAAAAACAGAGAGGAAGAGAAAGAAATCATCCCCCTCCTTATAAAAAGATAGAATTCAGAGTCAAGTTCTGGCTCTACGAGCTTCCAGCTTTGTGGCCTTGGGCAAAGTTTCTTAAACTCTCTGATCCTTGGGTCCCTAATCTTTTAAATTAAAGTTAATAATTCTCACGTCAGGATCCCCATGATGATTAAATGAAATCATACATATTAAAGTACTTCCCCAAATCATGAAAAATTTTACAGATATAAGGCAATACTATATCATGCAACATAATATGGGGGAGAATTCCAGAATTCCCTACCCACAGCAGCTCTAAAGTCACTGAGGATAGTGACACTCGAGGAAAAGAGAAAGGATGGCTCAGATGATCAGCAAAACTGAAGTTACAGCTCAGTTCCTTAGGAAGGAAAGGTAGAAGGAAGAAGAGACTGACTTTCCAACAACCACCACTACAATGGCCTCGAAATCAAGAAGTTGATGCAGGCTATCACATTCCAAAAGCCTTTTGCAGAGCAAGGTCTGTAATTACTAAAACTATGGACACTATATAAGGGACACATTCCTTTAATTCTTCCAGAGAAAGGTAGGTTTCTAATCTTGTGCCTTTCCACGGTCCCTTAAATATCAATGACTGGAACGTTTGATTTCTGTTCAAAATCTGCTTTAGTACCTACTTTCTAATACTCATCTTGTACTCCCAACATAGGAATAATCTACTGATTAGATTATTATCTACTGAAATGCCTGCTACTGCTTCATGTCCTGAGCAGCTGTGAGAAGGTGTCTTCCTATGGCTACTGGCACCAAGGAGCTCTTGCTTCAGTGCTTTCTAGGACCTTTTAGAGAGGTAAAATGGGATAAATGGATCTTCAATCCATCCCATTCTTACCATTTCTGGGGAACCCAAGAAATATCATTAGTAAAGGAATCTATGGAGGCCATCAATAGGAATAGCTTCAGGAGTCAACAAGTTTGTGCCAAACCACCACCTTCCTGGAGCTTCTATCCCTGGCCTCATAAGTGCCGGAAGGCTTTTAAGCTGCCATCAACTATCATGTCCCCACTCACTCCAAATGGCACAATGACAAAAGAAGGAAAAAGGGGGTTTCACTGGTCTTTGGGATTTACCAGGCAATCTTAAATGATCCAGAAAATAACCAAATTTGATTCTAATTGCTTTTCAATAAGATGAAGTGGACAAACCTGGCCATGTCTTCAGTGTGCAGCCCCTTACTTTCAAAGTTTGTTCTCGTAACATAATTGACAAAAATAAATTATTAGGGAACAGCAATTATACTATATGGCTGGATATTCATTAGACTAGCTGATTTAAGGTTCTGTTGGACATGTGACCATGATACTGGCAGTGATAGAAGAGGGGTTAAAATATGTGAGCAAGGCTGGGAGACTCAAATGCTCAGATATAAATGAAAATGCCTGTGGTGTGATAAGATTTTTGCTTAAATAATTTATAACTTTTTAAACATGAGTCTGAAGCTCTCTAGCTTCTTAACTTCTTCCCCCTCCCAACAATAATTGCTCTTATAAAACCATTTTTGATAACACAAAGTTTCTGAAGATGGAGTAGCTGCACTGGAGAAGGAACAGTACCTTAAAGGAATACTTGCGACTTATGCGATCCTCAGGGGCCACAGGTGAGATAACATAGCTGGGCAGAGGGATGCTCCCAAGGACCACCTCTTCTCGGCTGTCTTTGAATGGAAAAGCACATCAGAATAACCTGTTTGGCACCTTTTCTGGGTTGGTCCATTCCACTACCCTACTTTAGGGTTCCTTATCTTTCCCCAGAGCCACTGCACTCACCTTTTAACTGATCCCTCATTCAGATGCTCGCTGGGGACCTTTTTGTGCTAATGCTGGAACTACTAAGGTGAATGGGACATGGCCGTCTCTTGAGTTGTGGAAACAGGAGTGTAAATACACACAACTCAATCTGCTGACTCCTGAAATAAAGTACTATACCAACCAAGTGCTGCAGGAACACAGAGGTAGGAGTAGCACTATCTGGGGAAGTTGAAAAGGCCACAGAAAGTGATGTTCAAATTGTGTTTTAAAGGATGGGGAAGGACATTCTGGGTGGAGCAGATCTTACAAAGCGACAACATGCATGAAAATCTCACCTACTACTTCTGTTCTCCCTTTCCTCCAAATGTTCCTCATTACCAGAGGTAACTTCCTACAAACAGAGCTGGTCCTGCCACTCTCCTCAAAGGCACTTGGCTGACTCCCCAGTAGATACCAAACAAAGACCGGCTTTCTCTGTCACAGCCCTTCTGCATGTTGGCCCTTACCTACTTACTAAGCCTCTTCTCCTCATATATCCTACATGAAAGTCTTGCTTGGGCCACCCAGATCTCTCTGTCATTCCTTCTCCTGTATCTAGAACCTCATTCAAGTCATTTCCTCTGCTTGTAATGCTCATCTCTGTGCCTCCCTACACCCAGCCCAGGCAAAGCTCTACCTATTCTTAAAAGGCCAACTTAAATCCTTGCTCTTCTAAGACACCTCCCCAGATTCTCCAGTACAGAATTAACTTTTGGCTTCCCTGAACTGCCTAAGCATTTTGGCTATCTTTCAAAGCACTTTTCACAGTCTAGTCTGGACTTAAAAGTAAGTTGTCTGTTTGTGTTTGAAGGTTATTTCCTAATTCCAGCAATCTACCATTGCCCAAAACCTCTTAGGTTTGGCTCTTTTGGAATTGAATTCAGAGTTAATCTGTCACACACATCGTTAAGTTTATGAGTACATATTGTTTTGTTTTGTTTAAAGTATTACCAAGCTAGACTGTCCTTCGCCATTATTTGGCACTAAATAACTTAACAATTTCCAAAAGTTAAAACTGTCTTTGAGGCAATAATGGAAAGTATGCAGTGGGCTGTGAAGGCAATCCCAAAAGAGTTTTAAAGATATCTTGAGCAATGGCTAGAATAATGAACTGTGCTTTCCAAGGTGACTGTCACTTTAAAGGAAACTCAGTTCATTTGAATGTATTGATGTTTTGAATGTATTTGTTTCATTTTAAAAGTTCACATTATTTTATAGTACCAAAAAGGAAAACTAAGTTTAAGATAATTACTTTGGTTTTTCTACTGCGTGTTATTATGTAAAAATTGAGTGGCGGTTCAGGAGGAAAACTGTTGTAACTGAAGAGTGACAGCCAAGAATTTTTGATCATTAAATCAGATATTTTAAGTAATGGAAGGAGCATGGATGTAAAATAAGACATGTTTACTTAGTTTTGTCAAAATTTTATGAAAACATGTAACATATATTTACATTAACTATATCATCCTTAGATTTAGGAAAACAATCAGTTACTGTCTTTAGCAGACTAAAGCAGTCTTAACTACAGGTACAAGTTAGATATTGTAGAAAATCAAAAGAAAAACGAAAGACAAAATTTATGTCTTCTGTAGGGAATAAAAAAGTTTAAGATATTATAAAAATTATGTGTATTTTCTTCTCTTTTACATAAATCACTTGTGAAAAGTGTGGTAATTTTTTTTACAGGAGTGATATTAATTAGGATTAATTTTTTAGTACAATTTGGAGGCCTTTTTGTTACTTAAATAAAAATGATAAGTATCTGTGCCTGCATCAAAAAAAATGAAAAGTACTTTACCTATCTCTTCCTCCATATTTTGAGGCTTACCTCTTTTTCAACATTACACAATCCCTAACTTTACGTACTGTGGCTTGCTAAATGCTCATATGGCCAACTCAATTCAGCAGTTGCCCATCAACTATCATGGAGGATAAACCAGATGAGAGGCTACAAAATACAATGATGTATATTTATTTCCTACCTCTCCAGACTACCTCAAAGGTCTGCCTGTGCTCCAAGTGCCACAAAAGCTAGAACCAGATCTTGATTCCATAAGTGGCAGGCAAACAAATCTCTATTTATTTTAATCCCACATATGGAACATCCTGTGCCAGGACTTGTAAAATCGAAGTCACCAACCATCCACATGACATGTAAAACACTTAGGTAGGCAATGTGTTTCCAACTAGCTTGGGCCACTGGACTGGTACCATCACGGGATTTGAGAAGATGACCATTCGAATCACCTCACCACCTCCTCCAGCACAGAGCCCTCAGTGGCCTGAACCTCAGCTCACCTTTGTAGTAAAACAAGCAGTAATCAGCAAGCACAAACCACCTCCTTTTCCACAGCCTCATTCCAGTACTGTCCTGCAAAGCAAAGAAAACTAGTCAGGTCACATCTGAGCATACTGCCCCTTTCCCATGGTCCATGTACAACCTTATTCTAGAACCAAGACTTGCCCATATTCACTCTTTATTTCAACAAATTAATGAATATTATACTGAATACCTGTTCCTAAATAGGACATTAAAATATGGCTTCAATCATGGTTTATCCCCCAAAAGTATTTTTTGTCTCCTGCAAACAGATTAGAAATAGAAAGGAAAATGTGAATTAAAAAATAAAAGTCTTCCATTAAAAAAGGAATCCATTTTTAACAAAAAAGGAATTTTCAAAGTGCTCTTCTGTAAAATATCTTCATTTATGCTGATCAGAAAGTTGAATTTACATAGTATTGAACAAAGAGTTTAAGTTAGATAATTAATCAACTGTTCATTAATCTCCCATAAGGGAATAATTTTGATGTTGTGTTTTCCCTTCACTCAATATAAAGAGATTTGGATTTCTTGCTTCAAATTGTCTCATGACAAGAAACTGTCTTTACTCATTTGAAATGTAAAGCTCCACGTTTATTAAAAACATTTGAGATAATTGTGAAAAAGTATGGTCAGGATAGAAAATCAGCAATGTTTTAAGGCCATTTTTCTCCCAAACCTAGCTTTTAGCTTGAGAGACAGCTATTAAAATTTATTGTCTTTCTTCTGCAGGAGTTTTTGACAGGCTTGAATTAAAAAAAAAAATGACTTTTTAAACCTAAACACAAGAACTTTGTTCACCCTTCTCTTACTGAAATGCTAAAAACAAATTTAACTTGGTAAATTACTGCATTTGTCAGTTTCATCTTCTGCAAAAAGAAGATGATCACCAGATGATCTCTAAAGTCTTGGCACATATTTCTTTGCTTAAAAAACTCCTACCTATCCTTCCACACCTGGTTTAAATGTCTCTTCCTCTAGGAAGACTTCTGGACTCTCCCAAGCACAGCTACACTCTCTCTGCTGTATGTGCCCATGGAACTCAATACAGACTTCTATTACAATAAAAGCACGATAGTGGACCTGGGGGTGGGGGCTGGGGAGAAGGATTAAGTATCTACTATCCCTTCCCTCTCCTTCCATGTTCCTTCCCTTTCAAGGGAGCATCATTTGCTTAATTGAGGGATGGAGATGTAGATGGAAAAAGTCAGGAGGTTAAACTCCTTGATGTAAGAAAAGAAATGGGCATATCCCAGAGGGAAACAGAGGGAGGGAAGAGGGTATAAGCAAGAGAAGGTAGCAGCAGAGAAGTATATGACAGAAGAGGCTGGAGAGCTGTGGAAGTGGCCATGAGGAGTAGAAACTATAGTAGAGATATTTCAAGGGGACTTTTAAGGACTTGTGTGTGATATGTAATGTAATGCTCTCCTCTATCTTCCCACAAAGTCTTTAGTAGAATTCACATCATTTGTCATTGCTCATGGAGTGTTTTTTAGATATGTGGGAAACTGGGCTGGGTGATGTGACATATGAGAGATGTCTCAATCTGTTTCCCCTAGAGACTATGAGTTCCTTGAGGACAGAAACCACATATTGTTAATCTCTTTATAGCTGCAAGGCAAGCACTTGGAACATGGCAGGTACTTGAATATTTGCGTAAACAAATGAATTAATGAATGGCAAGGAGGGAAGGAAGGAGACATGATCTCTGATTCTAGGGGCTCACAGCCTAGCCATGAACAGAAGACCAGAGACAGATCATTTGGGATAGAAAGGAAGTATGGCTTCAGTGGAGAGAGAGCTGGCAGGGCTTACTGACTGAATGGATGTGGGAGAAGGAGAAGCCTGTGATGTTGCTGAGGTTTCTAAACTGAGTGCCAGGGAAGGCAGTGGTACTATTAATTAAGATCCAAAAAAAAGCAGGTTTGGGGAAGGAGATGAGGGATGACAATACATAATTTGGAATCTGAGCTTCTAAGGAGCTAGATATATGTGCGAGGCTAGGGGGAGAAGAAAAGATGGAATTTTTCAACCAAATGATAATAGAGACTCTTATATCAGAAAGACAAGTGCATCTGGATTTATGCTGACCCACCCATACTATGGCTTGGGTCCCAGGGAAACCAATAAATTGATCAAGTGGGTTCTGGAAGGGAGCACTAGCCATTGAGCAGACAGTCCACTCATAAAAATGAACAGCAAATCATTCAGCACAGTGGGCAGAATCTACCTGCTTCAGACAAATTTAGGAATAGAAAGTTTAAATGACCGTTCCCAGCCGAGGGTAAGGAAAGAAATCAGCAAGAACAATCTCCCCCATCACCTTCATTCCTCAGTTTCCTCACCTGTTTGTGCAGCCAGCCCCTCACCACCACCGGAACACTGGGGTTCCTCCGAATAGCATGGTCCCTCTTTCCAAAGCTGTGGACTTTATTGCTGGACTTAATAATCTAGGAAAAAGCAGACTTGAACTCTAGCAGCAGGAGGGAGTTAGCTAGACATACCAAAAAAAGCACTTCTACATGAGGAGGTCTGAGGGTGCTCTCTGCCCCGATTCTAAGTGGCAGCACCCTTTGATTTTAAGCACAGTGATAAGACAGGGGACAGGCATGGACCTGGACCCAGCATTCTAATTAAGAGGCAAACCAAGAACCTGCAAGCTTCCTGCCTGGGTCACAGAGAAAAAAATTTAAAAGGGGTTTTTCAATCAACTTTCACCAGCAGCCATGGGCCCTTATATGTCCTAGGACTTTTCAGAGACAGATCTATATTATGGTCACAAATTTTTCCAGTTTCAAGATATTCCTCCAAAGGGGTTCACCCATCTGTGTTCTGCCCTTCTCCATAATGCTGGTTCTTCCCCTCGCTCCTCAGCCGGTGCTCTTCCCGCGGGGGCACGTGAACCTCTGAGCCCTGCTCAGGACACTCTTCCTTGGGTCCACCTGCTACTGCTTTTACCAGGCTGTTTCCAACACACTTCTACATGTGGACAGAGGTATGCTCCTCCCAGCCCTCACCAGGAAATGAAAAATGTGTCAAAGGATCTAGATGTCAGTCCTGGTTCTGTCAGCAGCCACCTATTTTCCTAGACAAGTGGTATATCCCCTCTTGGCCTCAATTTCCATATCTGCGGTTTGAAGAGAGCATTTCTTACATGTCTCCCTCACAAAATAACCGGCTTCTGGCTACAAAGGGGCTTAGTGAAATATAAAGAAGGGGAAGGAAATAACTAGTAGTAAGAGCTCACTCACCCTGGGTCCAGGTCTGGCCTCCAGGGTGGAAGTGGTCCCAGTTGTGGACGTTTCACTGACCATGCTGGCCGGCCTTTGGTTTCTCTCTTGCTTCGACATATGTGGATTTGGCCTGTGGGAGGACATAGAGAAATCCAATGAGTAAGTGCCAAGCTGCAGAATGGGAAGTGCAGTCTGAGATTTTCTCTGGGCTAAATCTGGTTGCTGGGCTTTAGAACCACATGGGCCAGATCTTTTGTAGACCTGAGTGTGCACTGCAGCCAGAGGGCCAGAGCGTCCAGCCCGCCCACATGCTATGAGGAATCAAGAGGACAGGTGGGCCCACCTCGATAGCCAGACACCCCAAGAAGGGCAAGACAGCTATCCCTTCCTGCTGTCCTAAGCTCCCCACATGTGCTCTCTTGTTTCAGTGTCTAGGTGACTGCCCAATAGGATGGGCAGCACAATCACACTGTTCTCCATAGCCAGATCAACCCACACCCTTACACACACACGAACACACACACACACACCCATTTCCCTGGTTTCCAACAGGAGCACTTTATAATTAGTAACAAGGAATCATTTGCGCACACATCTACACCCCCAGATACACACAGAGAATCACTTACATAAATGCCAGTGGGGCTTGCCTCCCAAAATAGACTACTCAACAAAGAGTCCTATTCTAGGAACACTCCATTTGCCCCAAAATAGAGCCATCAGAGACATTAACCCCTTGTGCCATGCCTGGAGAGTGGGAAGAAATGAAGCATGCCTCAGGACCCAGGAAGGATCCCCTTGGTGTTTCCCCATCAGCATCCCAGTGACACTGTGCCGCCCACCAAGAAGCTCAGGCGGCCCTGGGAGGACCAAGGCTCTGGGAACATCCTGGTACAGCACTCAAGAGACATGGTAGAGAAGTCCTCACCTGCCTCCACAGAGCCCCAGGCTTTACCAGAGGCTTTCAAAGAAGCAGCAGTAAATGCCCCCCACACAAACTCAATACCTATCCTTGAACAGCTTGATGTCTGATTCCCAGACTCTGCCAACTCCCAGATGGCTAAGCCTTCCTCAAAGCAAAGTTACAGCGTTCCGTGGCTAGGTTATCCACTGCTCTGACAGGTCACAGGATCCAGGTAGGTGGAGGCCCAGCAAACTGCCACAAACTGAGGCTCTTTGCAGAAGCGTGGAGAAAATCTGATTCGGAGATCTGGGCCAGGGCCCTCAGGAGATGGAGACGGAGGATCCAGGCAGGACACAGCCAGGGAAGAAGCACTCTATTTGTTCTCTGGCCAGGCTTACTTTGGAGAGGTGCCTGAAGAGCGGGGAGAGTGGAATCCTAGCTTCCACCTTGGAGATATGCTGCTTCCTCAAAAACCGCTGCTGCTCAGAGGACAAGGGATCCTTTCCGTGCACTGAGACAGAGACCTGATACCCCGAACGCTGGAGAAGCTCTTTGCAGAAGGAGCTGTGGTCACCGTGCTGTCTGAGCTGTGCCAGCAGCAGGACCACTGTGGTAGCCCCAGCTTTCCAAGGAGCCGGGCACTGCTGGATGCTTGGCAGCTGGGGATGTGTGTCCCACCAGGCAGAAAGATCACTGGCTCCTTATCAGTGCAGACACTCACTCCAGATTCCCCACCCCCGGCCTCCATCCCAGCCAGACTTTTGTTACTGCTCCCACTCGGAGAATGTCATCACACTCAGCCCGCTCGCTGCTGACAGAAGCTGTGTGCAGAGGAGGGAAAATCGCCAATCGCGGGTGGGAAGGGATCTGAGAGGCTGCCTTGTCCACCCCCTGCCTCCAGGCAAAACTATGTCCAAAACATCTTCCTGGAACTGGTCTTGCCTCGCTTCAGATTTCCAGAGATCGAGGCAAGGAATGAGAGTTCACAGGTTGCCCTGGTTGTGGTGTCTACATCACTAAACTGGACGTGAGGGCCAACAATAAAAAGTTTTTTTTTCTTATTCACAATTTTATCAAGCTTTAAAATTCTCTCCCATTTAAGATACTAAGAGAGGCTTGTTAGAGAATATTTGAGAAATATAAGGACAGAGAAGAGAAAAAAATATCACCCATCGTCCTGCTACCCAAAGCAAACCCACTTTTAATGGTTGGTATATTTATTTTCACTCTCTTTGTATATGTCTGGCCTTCTTTTTTTGAGGGGAAGTTGCTTTTTTACTTTTACATGATTGTGATCATAGTATATTGTGTTTAGGAATTTGCATCTTGATTTTTTTTAATTATTGTAATATAAGTATTTCCTCCCATTTACCTAAACTACTCCATATCATTTCAAATTATGGCTTTATAACCCATCAATTTGCTATGCTGCTCTCCGTCTGTAGGACGAAGAAAAGACTATCTGGATTAGGGACTGCACCAGGAAATTCAAAACAGATGGCCACCTTTGCCATTTCCTCACATTAAAATCTTGGGGTCCAACATTAATAATCTCCACTGCATTCTAACACCATTCTCCTCCCCACAGCAGCTTCTGGGGCACCAGCTGACTGGAGAGCTCCTCCCAGCCAATAATGTTTGGAAGAAAGAGCACTGCCCTGCAGCCTTGGGTGAGGGAGGGAGGAAAAGACCACCGGCACCTAAGGGGCCAGTTGTGAACTCATTCCAGATGGAAAAGGGCTGGCTGTGGCCCTAGCACTGGACTCCAGTGAGAGACAGCAGTGGGTAGGGGAGTAAGAGGACGAGAAAGAAGCAAATTAAGACAACTCCCTCCCTCTGCTTGGCTACACCCAGAGAAAGCTGGCTTTTTAGGAATTGTGACTAATTTCCAAACTAAATATGCCCTAGGGACCGGGCCTGCTTTCTCTTCAAACAGGGAACCTGTCTTCCCCATCAGACCAGGGCTGCCCCTAGGCAGGGAGGGACAGCTCCCAACGCAAGCAACAGACTCGACCATTGCCTGGCAGTCCTGACCTGGCTCTGAGAAGGAAACAGATACACACAACTACCCACTTGGCCACGTAACAAAATCTGCCTTCAGAGGAGTTTCCTTTAAATCTCTTCAATGTGGGTAACGCTCTGTTAGGTCCTCTAGGGTGAGCATGACTTTTAGAAATAACTGCAAGTTTCTTGAATTACAACTAGTAAAAAAGAAAAAAAAAGTGAGTGGTCATGTTTAGGGACTCTATTTGGTATCCAAAAATAGGACTATGACAAAAGAGTCTCAAAAACAATTTTCTCACTTCAGATGAAAAACTACCTCTGAGAGAACGTCCTGGAGGCCGTTTACCATAAAAATGGTTTTGAGCAAAGGGAACGTCGATGGAGCGTGTGTAGCCTCCGAAGCAACACGCTGAAAGGGACCTCACTTTGGATGTGTACATCCTGGTACATTAGCTCAGCCTGCTATATCTCACGGGTATGTTTTCCATTTACGAACTTGGGTAGGGCAGACGCTGCCCTTAGCTCTTCAGACTGAGTTTGTTCTCAGCAGAGGTTTGAGGGAACAAGCATGCTCCTTCCCAAAAAGAGCCTGTGCCCCTGACTGAGCAACTGTGAAAGGTAGTTCTGTTCCCCAAAGCCACAGGATACCCCGAGGTATGTGAGTCATGCAGATCCTGGGAAAGGAGACCAAAAACCTGCACACTCGATGGGAGGGCAGACTCTTGGTGTCATTAAATAGCACCTATTAACTTAAAAAGCCTGCTTGCCAGGTTTCTGGGCAATCTGGATTCCCAAAGTACAGTGGGACGATTTGAACAAAGACCTCTCTTTCCTTGACTTGGGCTACATGAATGCTGATTATTTTGCTAGAAGGATGTGGGCTGAAGTTCAAAACAGTGAGCTAGAATTTTAACTCAACTGCCTCCTATCTGAAATGAACAAAAGAGGTTAGGACTAGATGAAACCAGTCTTGAGAAACCCAGTAAAAAAGTGACTCGAAGCTCAAGACCTTGATTCTACTCTGAACTTTGTCAAGGATGTCAGGTGAACCTGGTAAGAGGTCACTTTCTCCATGCATCCATTCCCCCATTCATAAAGGGAGCTGCTTCTGCTTCTTGCATATCCAGGACCAAATGAGTAGAACACTGGCAGATGTAGTAAAAAAGGGAGGTTACAATTTTGGCAGCCTTTTTTTTTCTGTTGGGTCCAAATGTAGGTGAGGTTTGGCTAATAGGGATCCTTGGCTGCCTCTACATCAACACTGTGAACTGGAGCAGACTGAACTGGGATCACAGCATGCCTTTCTCCTACCCTGTTGCTGTCACAATAGGTAGGTCACCAAGACAAAGATGACAAGGTCAAGCAAGCAGAGGGACTGGGCTGTACCTGTTGAGCACCTACCATGTGCCTAGCACTTTGCTTACATTTTCTCACTTAACCCTAAAGTTTCACCATCTCCATTTTAAGGATAAGGAAACTAAGGCTCTGAAAGATTACGACTTGCCAGAGACAGGAGCTGGACTCTAAAACCTGGGTATTTCAGGTCTAATTTCAATTCAGCAGGCTTTGGCTCTTAGCCCCAAGACCAACCCACAACTTAAGAGGATCCTGGGTGGTAGGAAGGGGCTTAAGCAAAGCTCTGCAACTTACTGAGTCATCCACAAGTCACATTCCTTCCCTGGGCCTCAGTCTCCTCTTTTGCAAAATGGGGTTAAAACCACATTCTTGTCTTACAAGGTAGTTGAGTAGATAGTTATGTGGACTGAAATGAGCATTTTGGAAACCATGAAGTATTGCACTAAATGAAAAACATTATTGGATACTGTTATCAAGAGTGACTCCAGAATTTAAATCCTAGCTACACTGTTTTTATTTCTAAGGCACTTCCCTCCAAAAACCTCAAGGTGCCAAAAACTAACTTCTAAATAACAATCGTTTCCTATAAACAACCCACAACCCCCTTATCGGGACTTCTTTAAGGTGTAGTAACCCTGTGACTGGGGCATTCAGTTTCTACTCTTTTCCCTGGAGAACAGTAATATCAAGAAGTCAAAAAGGCTATGATGGGGAGGTTAGAAAGCTATGGTGCAGTAGGAATCTCTTATTAAGAGGACATCATTAAATGACACCTGCATCCCATTAATTTCTGGAAAAATAGGCCCCCAAATTCATCCTCTGTCCTCAAGGATTTTACACAGAGCTAATATTACTGAGGTATGAGAGAGGGGGCCCAAAGGCATAACCGCAAATACCAGTGAGATTTAAGGGGCTTATACCCACCCACCTAAGGGACTTGGGGAAAGCAACACACAATGAGAAGCAAGAATAAAAGAAAGTTCTTGTTCCAAACAAGCAGATACCTCCACACTCACTCTTCCCAGAAAGAGAGAGACACACAGACAGACCGCCAACGCTCATTGTAAACTCCAAACACCCTGGGGGAGGCTGTCTGACACGGGTTTTCATTCAGCAACTGCGGTCTCATTACTCAACTATGTCTTTCTGTGTTCCTGCACCTTCCCCCTCAACTCCTATCTTGGGCTCCAGTTCCTCACCCCACCCTACCAGAAAGCTGGAAACCAGCCCAAAAGGCACCCTTCACCAGGCATGAAAAAAAAACAAACAGTGAGCCAGCACAGGTTTTCAACCTATCTAAGTCAGAGCACTGCCTGGACCGAGGTGTGAGCCAGGCTCTGCTGTAGAGCCCCAAGCCCTTCTATTGCCCAGGACTCTGCATCTTCACCTGTGCAGGAGGAGAACTAAGCCTTGACCTCTAAGGTCCTTCCTTCTCTAAAGAGCTGCTTCTGAAATCTACAACTCTACTCCAAGGCTTTGGCAAGCCCTCTTCCTCACTACCTGTTCCTCCCAGCTTACCAAGCAGCCCTTCTCTCTAGCTTTAAATGGCATCTTCTAACAGAGACCTGAGTAATTCCCAGATTAGGGGCAAGTAAAAGAAGAGTACGAAAATGGAAGCCACAGGAAGAACCTTCCCTCCTCCACACAGCAAAGTCACTACTGCAGCATTTTCACCCAGTACAGACAGAGCCAAAGATGCAGTTGCTGTGTGGCCATGACTGCATTTTTCCAATACCAATGTCCTCCAGAAACATCAACATCAAAAGCCAAGTAAATGCCCAGGTGTTTGAATGAACTGAAAGCTTCATCACCATCTCTTCCCTACCTGTGAATGTCACAAGCCGCATCTCCTAGCCCAGGGAGGAAACCTAAACCATCAAGTTTCTGTATCTGCTTGCCAGGTGTTTCCATGTTTTCCCATTTTACTGCTGCTATGGCAACCAAATGCAACAGGCGGAGCTAGACCAAATGCAACAGGCGGAGCTAGACCAAAACTGCCCATCTCTAGAGAAAAGGAGCTGGCTATGTCAGTCACAGACAACAGTACAGCAGCTCACAGCTCAGGGATCAGTAGAGGAGAAACAGGACAGACTTCTTCATGGAGGGTAGAGTTTTAGAGCCTCCCTCTGCTCTAAATCTTTCCCTGGGAGCTTTAACCAACTTCAAACTGCAGGCACGAGAGACAGCCATCTCCTGGCAACAGACGACATCCTATTTTCAGGCTCACAATCTGCACATGCCTTAGGAAAGTCTTGCCCTTCAATCTGCAAAATGAACCCCTTTAGCAAAGAGGTCAAAAGAAGATAAGGAAAATCTTACCTCAGCAAGATATCGTTTTAAGTGGTATCCTCCAGACCTTACTCACACATTCCAGGCAATTTCAACTTGCATTTCTTTTCCAAACAAACCAATGAGAAAACTGAGGGCTACTCAGACCCCAGTGGTAGGAACACTTAGGAAACTCCCAAGCAATCCTGGGAGCTTTGCAACTGGCTTCTTGAAACAACATCAAGCTTCCTGAATTTCCAAAGCTCATGCTCTCTCTCAACCTTAGGCCCCACCTCAACATCAAATGCTTGACAGATCCTGGGGATCAGCGCACACAGCTTGCTGTCAGTCAGCTGCCAGCGTCACCACCCAGGAATGCTTCTCTCCTCTTCCCTGAGAGCTGCAGAGGTGTTTGCCAGCAGCTTCCCGGGAAGCCAAGAGCTGAAGAGAAAATGCTTCTGTGCACCAAACACCAAAATCACGTCCCTGGAGCTTTGTCATGCCAAAGTTTAACCCTTTAGGAGGATCCGTGTGTGGGACCCTTTTAGCCACAAAAGGTCTGGTTTCAAGATCTTAATTCATGACAGTCACTGAAAATCAGGGTAGAGGCTTAAGAAGAAAAAGTACAAATTTACCAATCACTGAAAATTAGACCCTGTAATAACAGGTTTGAGAATAATTCCTGGAGAAAAGATTTTGGTGTCTTTCAAGCAAGGGTGAAGATACTGAAGGTTGAATTTAATTACTGTAAATAGAAGTACAATTAAAATCTCTATACGGTAGTAACTTACTTAATCAGCATATTAACATCTGAGTACAGCCAAGGAAGGAGATTATCCTTTGAAAATCACTGAAATGAGAGGAAGTATGGCACAGTACTAGACGCACAGCATCTTGAGCCAAGCATCTTGAGCCAGATTTCTTAGACTTGAATCCTGCTCTGTCACTTAGCTGTGTGGCCTCTAGCAAGACTCTTAACCTCTCTGTGCCTCAGTATCGCTATAAGAATGATACTTTCCTTGTAGGATGGTTGTAAAAGTTAAATGAATAAATGTAAAGTCCTCAGAAAAGTACTTGGCACATCGTAAGTGCTTTCAATGTTATTTAGAATAAAACTGTTATAACTTATGGGAAATACCAACTCATTCTAGTAGGTAGATTACTTAATTTAATGCTCAAGATGAAATTCTAGAACCCCAAAATCAGGTACACTGGAAAGTCTCCTTTATAGAAAATTACAGACCGACTAATTTGAAATTTGCCTGCAGATACCTTCCACCCATTGATCTGGCTCCTGCCTTTGCCAGCTATATGACAAACATGCCAACCCTGTTGAAGGCTTCCACCAGAGTCACCTTCATCGCATATCCTGCAGACTACCCATGACGGGACACAAGGCAGGGTTTCCAGACCCTTCACCTTTATGATCACCCTCCTCAAGGAAACCTCAACGGCTCAATATCCCTCTTGAAATTTAGTACCCAGATCACAGTGTTTGGGGCCTAGCATACTGTGGTAGGTTGAGTTATGTACTCCAGAAAAAACCATATTCTTAACCTTAATCCATTCCTATGGGCATGCACTCATTGTAATTAGGATCTTTGAAAATGTTATTCTTAGTTCAGGGATGGCCAACTGAATCAGAATGGGTCTTAATTCTATTACAGAGACAGACGGAAAGAGGGCAAAGCCATAGGGAGGAGAGGAAGCCAGAAGTGAGGGGAACCTAGAAAAGAAAGGAGAAGATGCTTCCATGTGCATTGTCATGTGATAGAAAAGCAAAGGGCCCAAGGATCACTGGCAGCCATCCCCATATTAGATACCACAGTCTTCAAGAAGAAAGCACTGTCGTGCTGACACCTCAATTTTGGATTTCTCTTACCCTCAAAACCATAAGCCAATAAATTCCCATTGTTCAAGCCAATCCATTTAGTGGTATTTGTGATCACAACTTGGAAACTAAGATGCATGCCCTTAGTGCTCCATAACTTTGTGTAAAATGAATAAAGTAATGAATCAATGAGGTAGCCTACTAAGACCATGATATACTGGAAATATCTTCCCCTTTCTCTATATTTTGTACTCTTTTTTTAACTTTTTATTTTGAAATAGCTTCAAACTTACAGGACAGTTTCTAATTGTAAAAACATATAAACATCATAAGCCTCCCCATCCCAACCCCTCTCAAGCATATCATTCAGTGGAATTAATCACATTCACAATATTGCAGTGCCCTCCCCACCATTCATTACTAGAAAACATTTCCCTTCAACCCAAACAGAAACCCTAGATTCATTTTGCATTATCTGACCATTGCCACTGTCCCCCACCCATGGTAACTTGTACTCTACTTTCTGACTCTATGAGTTTGTATAGCCTCTGATATTTTCTCTGTGGTGACTATGGGCTAATATTTAATATTCTAAATCTATAACAATATCATTTGCTTTGATACCAGCTTATCTTCAGTAGTATGCACAAACTATGTTCCTATACCCCTCTGTCCCCCACCTTTATGTAGTTCCTATCACAAATGACATATTTATACATTATGAATCCAAAACCATTGATTTATCATTACATTTGATGCAAGTGCCTTTTAAATTCTGTAGGAAATAAAAGCAAAGTTACATACCAAAATACAATAGTACTGTATTTGTATTTATCCATGTCAGTATTTTTAATGGAGATCTTTAGTTTTTCATATGGTTTCAGTCAATTGTCTAGAGTCCTTTCCTTTCAACCGGCAGAACTCCCTTTAGCATTTCTTATAGGGCTGGTCTAGCGGTGACAAAGTCCCTCAGCTTTTGTTTATTTTGGAATGTCTTATTCCCTCCTTCATTTTTGAATGACAGTTCTGTTGAATATAGAATTCTTAGCTGGGGATTTTTTGCTTTCAGCACTTGAAGTATGTCTTCTTGCCTCCATGGTTTCTGAGGAGAAACTGGCACTTAATCTTACTGAGGCTCCCTTGTATGTGACACATTGCTTCTCTCTTGCGGCTTTCAGAACTCTTTTTATCTTTGATTTTGACAGTTTGATTATAATGTGGTATGGTGTGAATCTATCTACCATGGAGACAGGCTCTTATGGGAATCCCAAAGGCAGAAGAAGGAACCCAAGATTATTTGACTTATAAATACACCCAAGTTTATCACTGTAGCCCAAAGAATGATGGGTATCTACAGGAGACTTTAGGATGAACAGAAGAATTGGGGAGTAATTCAGGAGGGATGGGTGCCTAAATCAGTGGTTCTCAAACTTTGCCTTCTCAGAATCACCTGGAGCACTGGGTAAAACATAGATTGCGGGCCCTACCTTCAGAATCTCAGAAAACAGGTCTGAAATAGGACCCTGGAATTTATAGTTCTAATAAGCCCCCAGGTGATGCCGGTTGAGAGACCACATTTTGGAAATGACTGCTTCAGCAGGACTGGCTCCAAGAAGCTTGAGGTTCTGGCAAGAAAAATTAGTGTAAGTTATAACTCTTCAGTATTTCACTTTAACAGGTCTTCTTTGGAGAAGGAAAGGAAAAGAGTCATTTTATTTTTCTACCTATAAGACCTTTAGTCTGAGAGTTGATCTCTAAGGACACAAATGGTCTTCTCAGCTGTTTATTCTCACCACATAACACTAAAAAACAAAAATAAGTTCCTCGAAGGAAATAAAACAGGAATCTCATGCATTTCCACCCTTAAAAGAAAATGGTTTCTATGCCTCACTCACTCTCCAGAGTTCCCCCAAGGAGTTAAGTACAGGTGTATTTTAGGAGGAAGCAATTTAGATAATTGGCTGCAGCCTCCCTCTCCAACCTTATCTCCACCCTCCCCTTCACAAACCTCTACTACAAGCCAGGCTTCTCGTCCTCTGACCCACACCAGCTGGTCCCACTTATCTCAGCTGGGAATGAATCCCCCACCCCCTAACCCCTCCACACAATCACACACATACATATCTTCACTTATATAAATCCTCCCCCTTCTTCCAGGTTAGGGCCAGATGCTTCAAAAAAGTCTTTCCTCTTCTTCAGCCCTGTCACCTTTACCTCCCAAGTATCTCCAGAATCCATCCAGTGCTCTTCACTTTTCACTATAACTGAACTGGTATACATCACCCAGGCCTCTTTCTCCTTAGTTCTTTATCCAGGCTGTTAACCTTGAATGGACAGGTTTCAATTTAAACAGCATCCCGTTTGAGGGGTGGAGAGCTTTCCATGCTCCCTAAACCAGGTTAGAGTTTTCTTTTTATCAACTCCTACTGAACCCTATATTTCCTCTATCATAAGCACATACCACATTTGAGATCTCTTGCTTACTCATCTATCTTCCCACTCAATATACTCCACGAGGACAGGACCACATTTGTCTTGCTAGCTGCTGTAACTGCAGAGTCCATCACAGCCCGCGATGTAGTTCTCAGGGATAAATTCTCACTTAATGAATAAACGCAGGAGTGACCACATCCGTTCATAAGAATCCTCCTCTTATCTCCATACCTAATGCACACCCTGCCCATCAAGGGGCTCAGGGAACGCCTAGCCTGACAGTTGTGCCAACCACCCGAGACATGCACACACCCTCTATGCCCCCCAGGAAATGGAATCTAGGAGGAAGGGACTCTTGAAAAGCAGGAATATCTTTTGATTGAAATTAGAAGGAATTGAGAATATTTACAGAGATTTTTATAGGATACAAGAGGCTATCTTTTTAGAAAGAGACAAAGTCTTTTGTTAAGAATGAGAAAAGGTTGGAGATGTCTAGAACATTGTCCGCATTTCTCTAGCAGCTCTCAAGAAGTTGGTAACTTCCCCAGCTACATGTAGTAATGGGGTCTCCACTGAGACTTTTAACAATACTTTTAATAATTATACCAAGCACTGTATCTCCAGGATGCTTAAGGGGAAGAGATCAAACTCCATGATCTCCCAAGAACTTCTGACCTTTAGGATTCTATAATCAAACTCATTCCAAGCTGGAATCTGAGGAATCCACATTCCAGCTCCATCTTTACAGAGCAATTCTTTCTCAGTCTAGGAGACAAGACGATCTTTATCTTACATCTTCTCTCTAACAGTATCAATGCTTCCAAAGTCAGATCCCCAAATCCTAGAGTCTAGTCATCATTTTCCATGGACCACCATCATAAATAAAATTATTTAGCAGGCAGCCTCTAACTAAGGCAGACGTTGTATCTGAATTAAGGACCACCATACAGAAGCAGTGTAGTCTTAAAACCCAGCTAACCTGGGATGACACCCTGGCTCTTTCATTTCTAGTTGTGTGACACTAGGCAAGTAATTTTACTTCTTTGAGCCTCAGTTTCTTTATCTCTTAAAGGTGTTGGTAGGTACCAGAGGCAGGGGTGGGGTGTGCAATGGGGAGTTAATGCTTAATGGATATAGAGTTTCTGTGTGGGGTGATGGAAAAGTTTTGGTAATGAATAGTGATGATGGCAGCAAAACATTGTGAATGTAATTAACACCACTGAGTAGTATACCTGGAAGTGGTTAAAATGGGAAACTTTATGTTGTATTTATGTTACCACAATAAATCGTTTGTTTTCGCTTTTTTAATTTGTTTTTTTTGTTAATAAATTGAGTTTTTTAATTAAAAATACAAATAAATAAATAAGTAAAGGCTAATGGTCTGTCAGGATTATTGCATTAAAGGAGATATGCAGTAAAGCCCTCTGCATGTACAGAGTAAACATGCAATGGACTTCAATATTATCACAATTTTAGATTTCTTGCTTTAAAAGTTGTTTAGAGTAATGATTCAAAGCAGAAAATACCATAGAGATGAAATACGTTTAGAATTTACTTCAAAATAATCCAGGGAGTAAAGGGAAAGGATATTGATGAAACAAAATATCCATGTCTTAAAAATTGTTGAAGGTGGGTAATGAAAAATTGGATTAATTACCATCTCTCTCTAATTTAGTATATGTTCAAAAATTTCCATAATAAAAGGTATAAAGGCCTAAGTATTCGAGGAAGGAAATGCTGTAAAAGAAATGTCTAAAACTTAAAGATTATATTTGGTCTAGGTAACTGAACAGAGGAAAAATGATTTGGAAGAAAAAAAAAAACTTATGGCCAATGTCCCTTTCTTAGCTTCTCAAACAGAAATGTTCTTCACACAAATAATGTTCTTCAAAACACAAAAAACGGAAAAGGAGTACACATTTCTCTGCCTTTTTTTAGGAAGGGTGGGGGCAAGAACAGCATATATTGTTTGGGTTGTATATGCATTTCTAAGTAAACAAACTCTGGGTGGTAGAACCTGGCTCTAGTGAAATAGGGCTGAGGAGCAGGAAGTTTCCTATGTTAGGGAAAGCAAGCAGAAAGAATTTTAAATGTTCAGGGACAGCAGGAGCTGCCAGCTCTCCCAAACTTATTTTTTTTCTAAACCCTGGCTCTGGATTCTTATTGGAGAGTCTGGGTCAGTGCCAGCTGAGGCTTCATGTAAGGTATTTTCATACTGGATGAGTGGGTCCTCTCAGAGCACAGCTAGTATGTTGGATGATGCTTCAGTAAACAGGGTATGTCTGGGCTCTAGAGCTTTTGAGAGGCTCTGACAATACCAGTCATAGCACATCTAAACATTATCTCTCCTTTTATACATCTTCCCACTGAGAGAAGTCTGGAGATTGAAAAACAATCTTGCATTTCTTCATTAATCAGCCAACCCACTCTAAGCCCCTCTATCTGAGAGAAAAAATAGTCCAGCAAGATTTGATCTGAGCAAATGCCCCAACTCGGTGTGGGTAACGGGACTAGACATAAGTACTTACTCTTCTTGAAGAATGAATTCACTATTTTCTGGAGAAAACTGCCCAGTCACAGGATGCCTAAATGCTGTGGTCTGCTGGTTATGGCTAAAGAGAAAGAGAGAGATGATGATGAATGAGAAGTTATGTGAATGGAAAGCATTACAGACAAAACAACGGGTCAGTAATGTTTGCGGATCCCTAATCATCAAAGATTCCAACCAGGACGAGAAAGTGGGGTCTTTTCTCTAAACCTCACTTAACTGTCAGAACTCAGATGCATTTAAAAATCAAGAACCTCCAATTCAGGTACCAAAGAGGCGGGGTTTTTAATTCTAGGAAAGTTCTGGCTCCAATACTCCGTCTTAGAGAGATATTCCATGAATTACTTACTTCAACAAACTGAAAGGGTGAACAAAAATTACTTTAAGATGGCACAAACTAAAACAAGGATGAAAGAAAGCAGGCAGCACTTTCAACAGCTACCAACAATGTGAACCAAGGAAGGAATTCTAAGAATTAACCACCCACCCAGAACATTCTATCTTCTTAAAATTCTTCTCCTTACTACAAAATGTCTTCATTTCATTGATGGGATATAAATATATGGGCATGTCTCTGCAACATGACCTGAACAATTTCAACACTATGGAGTTTCTGTCACCCTTTTGAAGTCAGGAGGACTGGTTTCCATGCCAAGTTGACAGACACAACCAAAATGTGTAGGTGTTCTGTGTATCAGCAAAGGCTACCTGGCTTTTTAAAAATTGAAGGAACTGGCTCTCTCTTTTGGGGGACCCTGGGCAACCGGCTCTAGAGGCTGCTGGTTTGCTCCATAAATAAACTAACCTAACTCCCTTTTAAAAAGAATGTTCAAAATTTTTTTCTTGATACCAAAGTTAATATACAGTCATCTTAGGAAATACAGAAAACAAAAAGGCACCCATGATCTTACCATAGGGAGCTATATCTGGGTATCTTCTCCCAAGCTTTTTTTCCTTCCATTTAAAAAAACATATGATTATACTATATATAAAACTCTGAATCCTACTTATTTCACTATCTACTAATATAGGAAATTTCCTCTGTCATTAAGAATTCTTCATTTGAAACAGCTGGACAATAATCTTATATGGATGCAAGTTTTTTCTTTACATAACAACTCAAAAAATATTTACTGGACATCTATGTCCCAGCACCCCTTAAATTGCTGGGGATTCGGCAGTAAACAAAAAAAGTCCTTACACTTTTGGTACTTACATTCTAGACAGGTTCATTCTAGAAAACTTCATATTCCTCTCATGTTGGGCATTGTGCCCCCCGCCCAACTATTATATTCAATACATCATTGAGTATAGGGTTCTTACGCACTTCAAACCATCTCCTTGGGTAAAGTCCCAGAGGTAAAATTACTGAATCAAAGGGCATGGACATTTTTGAAGGTTCCTAATACAGACACTTAAGATGTGTTCACTGCAGAACAAGAGATCATCTCCGACTGATAGTACTAAGATATTAGCCCCACCTTCATATTGATCATTCAGTCTCCCTAGAGATTATTAGGTCTAAAACAGCAATATAGAAAGGTTAAAAAAGAAAAATCTCTAGGCTTATAAACATGTTTTCCTTCCTCTACCCCTGGGGCCTGGTCAAAATCCTGTGTTCTGGTGTCTGGGATAAGCTGGTTACTGAGAGTAAGAGCAGCTTGAATCCTGAACGAGCCAAAAGCCATGCTGGAGGAGCCTGACGGCCCGGCTGCTTCCTGGGCCCTGCAAGTGTGACCACCTGCACACAACCCTCGTTCCCCAACCACAGTCAGGCTATGAGTTCTCCGCTCCTGGGCCAGGCGAGCCCTTGGAATCCTACGACCTCATCTGGCATGCAACAGCCTGGTCTTCCCAAAAAAGCACAGTTAATATAAGTATCTAGAGAAGGATGAGAAACAGCCTCTCTTGACACCTGTTCGAGGACCTTGTACCACATCTAAGAGTTAGGCTTTATTTACACCCAGATTCTTCTAGATTCATCTCTACTTACCAGGGAATTTCTTTTGGGCAGGGGGGCTGGAAAATCCATAGACTTTATTTACCACCTTCCTGACTAATGCACTATTGGTTCATGTATATTTACGGCATCATAAGACACAATGTTTTTACATAGTCAATAATTATTTAGATTTATCTACATAACTTATCCCTTCCATTGCTTTCTTTAAATTCAGTTTTATTGAGATTTATTCGTGCACCATACAAACCATCTGAATTGTAAAATCACTGGCTCACAGTATCATCACATAATTGTGCCTACAACCCCATGATCAATTTTAGAACATTTTCATTACTCCAGAAAAGAAATAAGGATAAAAAAGAAAACCCAAACACTCCCATACCCCTTATTCTCCCCTATTACTGATCCATAGTATTGGTGGAGTCCATTTGTTATTGCTAATGAAAGAGAATTAAAATATTATTGTTAAAACTATAGTCCATAGTTTGCAATAGGTACATTTTTCACCATATACCCCTCTATTAACCCCTTGTAAAAAGGATACATTTGTTCTAGTTCATGAGAACCTTTTTGTATTCGTACAGTTAATCATGGATGTTATGTACCACAAGATTCACTGTTATACATTCCCATGTTCTAACCTCCAACTTTCCTTCTGGTGAAACACATGACTCTAAACTTCCACTTTCTATCACATTCACGCACCATTCAGCACTGCTAATTATTCTCACAGTACCATGCTACCATCACCTCCATCCATTTCCAAATGTTTACGTTCACCCTAGTTTAACATTTTGCACATATTAAGCAAGGCTCCCCATTCTTTAGCCTCATTCTGTATATCTTGATAACCTATATTCTTTATGTCTATGAGTTTACATATTATAATTAGTTCGTATCAGTACACACAATATTTGTCCTTTTGTATCTGACCTATTTCATTTAACATAATGTCCTCAAGGTTCATCCATGTTGTCACATGCCTCAGGAATTCATTCCTTCTTACTGCTAAATAATATTTCATCATATGTTTATATACCACTTTTTGCTTGCCCAGTCATCTGTGGATGGGCACAGGTTGTTTCCATCTTTTGGCGACTGTGAGTAATGCCACTTTATGACATTGGTGTGCAAATGTCTGCTCAAGTCCCTGCTTTCAGATCTTCACCAGGGAATTTGAAAATGCAAACTCTGATCTAAGCCCTCTTTATGGACTTGCCTCATTCCCACTTGGAGAAAAAAAACTGCCCTGCTTATAATGGGAATAACAATAAAACGACATCACTATCCACTATTACCTCCAATGTATGTTACAGTCCACAAAGCATTTTCTTATACATCTCAGCTAATCACATCATCAACTTCCATTTTATGAATGAGGAAACTAGGCTTGGAGAGGCTAACTGACTTGCTCAGGATAACTTCATCAATATGGGATAAGACTAGGACATTAACCCAGGTCTTCTATTTCTAAAGTCTTTGTGTGATAATCTGCCCTTTTCCTTAGGAGTCTGTATGGTTGGCAACTCCATGGTCATGATGAGAAAATCCTTAAGACCAGTTTCAAGAGAAACAGTGTCATCTCACCACTACCCTCTCTCTCTCTGCCCCCTGTGCCCAAGGCCAAAGTTCTGAATGGCAAGGCCTGTATGGCGCTCACAGAGCCCCCAAACAGCCTCTGGTCCAGCCACAAGGTCATTTCGGTGGATATCTGGTAGATGAGAGCAAAGAGCAAATCTTCTCTATGCCTGGGGCAACATCCTGCAGGCACTTCATAAATACTGCAAACTTTACTAGCAGCTCCCATGCCCCTCACCCCCAAGCTTAAATCAGCCCAGACTCTTGAGCAAATGAATTCAGAGCTGGAAGGTGTAGTCACTAATATGAGTTGTGCATTCTAACACTAGATATTAAAATGTAGACAAAAGATAGCTGTCATTTGATCAGACCTACAGGCAGGTCCCTAACCTCTCTTCCCTAATATGGATACTGCCCTGATTGCCAAAAAGGAGTTATTAACCACAGCATCATCATCATCACCATCTCCCGCATTTACACAAAGCTTGAAGTGGGGACACACTGATCATCTCATTTGACCCGATTTGCAATTTGAGGTAGGCCAGGCAGATATTTTTATCCCCATGTTACAGATAAGGCAACCAAGGCTCTGGATTGCCGAACACTGTTAAAAAGAAAAAAGAAAGGGAAAGACCCACACATACAGAAAAGAGACAAAAAGGTATTCAGAGTAATAATACCTCCTGAACAATAAAAGATAAATTAGAATTTGATCTGATTAATTAAAATATGATTTATCGGATCAAATCACATAGGCTTGCTTTTGGCTCAGTACCCTTTAAGCAAAAGATTATGAGTTAGGTCCTTGGGCTATTTCAGTCTTTCCAAATACCTGGTAAGGTAAGTTATGTAATATCACACCAGACTACAGGTGAGGAGAATGACGGTAGAGGATTCGCCTACAACCATAGTCAATTCCTGTGTTTCCAGTTTTTTCCAAACAGTTCCCAATGCCTCCTCTTCTAAGCTCTTTCCGTTCTTCCAAGCTCAACCTTACTAAACAAGGGCAGTCTATTTTAATACTGGATCCCCAAAACCATTTGGAAAATGCGAAGTCCTTGGGCCCTTATTGCTGTCCCTGACTGCTCAGCTCAGAAATCTCCTGGAGAAGCTCCAGCCTTCTCCATTTCCTGATTCTAAAACCCATGAAGAATCTCATGTCCTATCACCCTGGTGTAGAGAAGCCTTTAGCAGGCACGGACACATCCCCTGAAATACCTGTTCTTAAACCTGAATTGCCACCTTGCTCCTGGTGGTGCAGAGATGGCCTGGCTGGGAGCCAAATAGCTGGTTTCAACGGAGCACTGAAACTCCCTCTCCTCCATACAAGGGCTTCTGTTTCTCTTCAGGCGATTAAGAAAGTAATTTGGAAAATGAGATGAAACAACCTATTCTTTATTGTCAGCTGCTCCTCTTCCTCCTGAGAAGAGTGCAGGGAACATATATGGATGGTGGCAGAGAAGAAAGAAGCCTATGATGGTGGGCCACTGGTAACCACCCAGATAAATAAACACACCCTCACAAGCCCAGGGCTGGGAAGGACTTGGGTTAGGCCCTAAAGACGTCTGACTGTACATTAATAAGAGACTTGGATAAAAGAACCCAGTGAGGACCAGAGAAACTGGGGATGGATTTGGGCACAATAAAACAAAGAGCCCACTGGTAACCACGGACAGGGCTGGTTGAGATGTAAATGGGTACTACCATTTCCTGCAACTATTTTCAAGATTAATTTTCTATTCATATAGATCTTGATTATAATGTGAGCAGCGACTCTGGTTGGTTAGATATAAAGGTTCCAATTACTTAGCATGGTAATTTTTTTAGCATGGCAAGAAGTCCTTGGAGTTATGGGAATGATACTCAATGCTGGAGGTTAGAGCACACTGATAAATCTGGGATTCTGACACTGGTGATATTAGTGTGCTGAGGATGTGACAAATCTGCTCCCTCAGCACTAGCTTTTATCTGGCCATTGCTATAAAGAAGAAGAAGAAAAAAGCTTACAAAGTAAGAAAAATACATGGCTTAAAAGACAGCTGAGGGCCTCCATCAAGGCTCTTCTCATTGGCATGCTAAGCAGTATTTGCCACTATGGACCTTGTGGCTCCTCAATGTGATCCCAGAAGACTGAAAAAGAGTCACCCTGCAGCTCTGAAGCCACATTCAGCACTGCCCCCAGGCGTGATAAGGCACTAACTGTTTTTATTCAGAATCTCAGTGTCTTCAGAAAACCAAGGATTCTGGGTAACCTAAGAATGCTCTAAGAACACAATAAATTGTCTCCTCCTCTTCTTCAGTTCTCATTTGGGTGGGAGAGTTAAAGATAGCAATCAAGGGTTGGTATAAAATCTCCACAATTCTTCAACATTTCTTAAACTCCTTCTTTTTTATTTTACTTAATTAACACCTTTATAAAACTGCCTGTTTGGGGCAAAGTATCACTGTTGTTAATACGGTGTTTCCCAAGGCTGGGGTGGGGGGCAAGAATCTTACTTAAATGGTCTTTGAGCTTGTAGTATTTTAAAATGTCAAGATTTAGAACAGCACACTGTATGGGGGCATTACTCTGACTGGCCCTTCTTCTAGAACGTGGGGATCAAATCTCAATGAGCCAACATATCATTCCGATCCTCTCTCCAAATGGAAAGCAACAGCACAGCTCTATCCATCCTTGTTCAAAATCCATTTTGTGCAACAAGTCAGCCCAGAGCCCTGGGGTCAGAAGATCTTCATTCACACCAGAACAAGCCACACCACCTCTCTGAACCTCAGTTCTGAAAATAGTGATAATAACATCCCTCCTAAAAGATGCTGGGAGGATAAAATGAGGGAACGTTTGAGAACAAGTTTTGCGCAATGCCTGGCATACAGCAGGTATCCAATTACTGTTTGCTGAACCGGACTGTGCCTTGACCATGGCAATGACTAATAGGCATCTAAAAATTTAACAGGGCAAAAATAGAATGAAACTCCTCCAGGCTTCCCTATATCCATTAACAGCATCATTATCCCAATCCTTGGAGTCATCTTCTATTACTTTCTTTCCCTCAGCCTCCATGTATAACATATTAGCAAGTCCCGTTGCCTCTATCTACAAAACATAACCTGAATTCATCCACATCTCTCCATCTCTACAGTGAGTATCTTGGCCATCTTTTGACTAGATACTACAAAGCCCTCCTAATTCTCTTCCTGTTCTACCCATTCTCTTCACTGGAAACTTGATGGAGCTTTTTTTTTTTTTTAATTTTTATTGATAAAATAACATACAAGTACATACATTCTTAACATACAAATATTCCATACATGGTGTATTAATGGATCTTTTAAACAATGTAATTTAGACCATTCCACAGGGTAAATTCAAACTGCTTACCTTGACTTATAAGGCCCTAGATGTCTTCGCCCCTGCCTAGCTCCATCCTCATCTCGTATCACTCTTCCCCTTTGCCACTCTACCCTAGCCACAGAGGCTACTTTCTGTTCAATCAAGCTCTCTCCTACTTAACATCATTTATACTAGCTGTCCTCTCAGCCTGGATGTCCTTTCCCTCATACTCTCATAAGCTGGTCCCTTGTCATTTGGACTGCAAGTAAATTATGACCATATCGGAGCCCTTCCCAACCACCCATCAAAGCAGGACCCCAGTCACTTCGTACCATATCACTCTACATCCCTTAATACTGTTATTTTCTTACTTGTGTATTTATCTGATTATTATAGGTCTCCCCAACTAGTATGTATATTCCATGAGAGCAAGGACCTTGCCTATCTTTTCACTGCTTTATCAGCCTATAACAGTGCATGGCACATAGTAGCACTCAAAAATGGTGCTAAATAAATGAATAAGAAATAACCAAGGAGCCTCCTATCTTAAAGTGAGACCACAATTCCAAATGAGCTAGCTAACCACCTCGGAAGTCAGGACTCAGAAAGCAAAGAGGCAAGAAGTTAACAGGTCATCGGCCATCAGAAGGTGGTTGGCTTATAATCGTACAGTCAGAAGAAGGAAGAACAGGACACCAACATGCCAAGAATGCATGGTTCTTGGCTCTGCCCCAAACAACGACAATATAATTTGGAGAAATTGGCACTTCCTGGAAACACCCCACCCCTGCCCCCTGCAAAGGAGGGTTAATTCATTCAACAGAGAGAATCAAAGAATGGAAGGCAAACTCCCAAGAAGAAATTATCAAGTGATTAAAAAAACACACCAGAGGAAAATACAAATATCACCTGTGTTACCCTTTTGTGAACTGTGGGAATATTTTAGTATAAAACCTGCAATTTTGTGATTGATTATATACTCTTGCATTGCTTTCTACTTATCTCATGCATGTTTGTTCTCCACCCTCTTCATCCCCAGTAAGACCCTTACATTCCTGGAGGACAGAGAGGAGTCATTCACTTATTTCTCATGTATCCTCTACAGCATAGAAACAGAAATTCTGTGGAATAGGCACTTAAACTCCTTTACCTCGACAGCCTGAGCACCAACACACATGAATTTCATGCCCCTCAGGGAAAACTCAGCAGAACCCATCTCATTTAAAAATTTCAGTTGTCCAATGCATCACACAGCCCTCAGGATTTGGTGAAGGCTGGGGCCCACAAGCCCTGAAGAACGATCCTCTACACAGTCAGGGAGACTCCACCAGCCCTGGGGAGCATGGCGCATACCAAAGCAAAAGGCCTTTCCCACTCCTGAACTGTCCACATCTGACCTACACTCATGGGCCAAACTAGGCAGCAACAACAAAATCCAGTCAAACCCAGACACACCACTGGAGAGCCAATCAACAACTACTCTACTTATTCATCCAAACGTGCCAAGAGGGTCAGAGCCCAGAGTGACAGAGCTGGACATGAGGGAGACACAAAGTTAACTGAGTGAGCTTCAAGTTTTCACATATTGCACACCCTGGATTTAACAGACAAAAGTCTTCCATCACGATTTGAAATATTCTTACATTTCATTAGCCCATTCAGATGTTCTCAAATCCACTCGGTGGCCAATTTAAGAAACCTGCCATGCAAACCTGTATTCCTCCTGTGTTCCCACATGGATCCTCAAAACTCAGGATGACTCTTGATAAACAGGAGGTTTTAATTTTGGCTTCACAGGATCTCTGTGCTGGTCTGAATCTGTTACGTACTCCGGAAAAGGCCATGTTCTTTTAATCCATTCCAGAGGGTGCTGACCTATGGTAGGTGTCCCATTTCAATTGGGATGTGACCTACCCAATTCAAGATGGGTCTTAATCCTTTACTGGCATCCTTGATGAGAGGACAAAAGGCAGAAAATGCCAAGAGAGCTGAGAAAGAGAAAAACTCTGGAGATGCTAAGAGAGGACCCACAGGTGCTCAGAGAGGAGGCCGCTGGAATCAGCAGCTGAAAGCAATGAAACCCAGGAATGAAGGGCCAGCAGACATAGGCCATGTGTCATACTATTCGACAGAAGAACCCCGAATGCAAGCAGCCTGTCTTCAAAGAAGGTACTGTCCTATTGGTGCCTTAACTGGGACATTTTCATGGCCTTAGAATTTACTTAGTAAATTTGTAAATGAGTTACTCCCCATTGTAAAAACCCACCCATTTCAGTATGTTGCATTTTGGCAGCTTTAGCAAACCGAAACAATCTCAATAACCATGAGATAATGAAAGACAAACTCCTAATCCAATGAGGAAATCAAACCCAGATGGCATAAAAGGAGATGTACACCTCCTCTCCCCCAACTTTTCCTAAAGGAAGTTGCCAGAAAAATAAAGCAACAGGAGTTGAGGTACCAGTTTTGTTACTACCAACCAGCTCTATGGGCCTCAGTTTTCTCATCTGTAAAAGGAGGGGGCTGGACTCTCCATCTGCTGAGGCAACCTGGGGCCCATAGATTATGAACCCCAGGCAAGCTAGAGCCACACAGACTGAAGTCCAAATCCCAGCTCTGCCACACACACACACTGGCGGCGCAACCTTGAGTAAATTAGTGACCTTTATGCGTCTCAGCTTCTTTATGTGTAAAAAGAGACGATAATACCGACGCTTCAAGGTTGTTAGGAAGAATACTGATAAGGAAGGGACCCTGGTCTACCCTCCACCTCGGGAGCTGCTATATTTTCCTTTTGCTAGCTCTAAAACGCCACTCTCGTACACTAGAGCTGTTTTGCCTTTTTCTACAAACTGCAAAGTTGAGTATTATTAGCCTGCCATAGGATAGAGGCTCTAGAACACATTTTCTTCCTTTTGCATTAAAGCACAACACTCAGCCTCCTGCTTAAACTTCTAGTTTAAGAATTCGCCTACCAGGCAAAGTGGTTTACTATCAATAGATGCCTTCTGTCAGGGGTAGTTCTGTACCCTCAAAGAGTTGACCCCCATGGTTCAGAAAGAACAGCCCATGAAAACCCCCCTCCCCATCAGGCTGCATGGAGCTAGGGTCTTTCATTCTATGGAAGTTTAAAAACTTCACAGGAAACAGTTACAACCTCAGAGAACACCCAGTTTTAAGCTTCTGTTTAATGATCTTAAAAAGCTCAGGTCTCTCAACTGCAAAATGAGAAGCCTGGACCAGGTGATGATTTAGGCATCTTCCAGCTGTAACATTTTAAGACACTGAAGTTCATCTCAAATTAATGTCTTCCTCAGAGCAACAAACTGAAACTTAACAAAGCTACACATAATTGAAAACACAGAAGAACAGTGGCAGAACAGTTGTCTTCCCTGATCCCACTTGCCAATAGAATACCTTTTGTAACAATATTTGGGGGTGGGTGGGTGGGTATAGTTAATGATACTTTTGTTTTGTTTATTCTCAATTAAACTAGATTTTTTTTTGTAACTGCAGGCACTCCCAACCATGGAAAACTTCCTTTCTCTCAGTCCTAAGTCATTACTTGACTTTCATGAATCAGAATACATTTGAGCACATTGAATCCCTGTGATACCAGTACAAGACTAACCTGCTCTCTTGTTCTTGCCAGAAAAGGGAGAAGACACACTCTCTCCTTGAGCTCCATGTTTGGGACTCTGTCTTCCCCAGCTGCAGCCTTAAGAAAGCCGTGTTTCAGGTCAGACAGGTAGGGAGCACACCAGCCACCTGTAGAGGTGAAGGGGAGGCTTCCAGACTGCCTTCTTGCTCTCCGTTTCAGTTCTTCAACAGCTGTCTCCCAAGGTGTTACAAATCCAGCAACCACTTGCTCCTGCTCATTCATTCTCCTTCCTCCTTCCTCTCTGCTGCCCACACAAAATCTGGCAACCAGGCAGGAGCATAGTTTCAGCTCTGAGTCACTCCCCTGGGGCAAACAAGGGGAGCACAGGCTGAGCACAAATAGTGAGGTGGCCCTTTGTGTCTCCAGGACCCAGTTCTGCACTTCTTTGACACCATGGAGTCTAGAACTAGGAACGCCCCCAAACTAAATTAGGGAAGGAAGGAAAAAAGGGAAGAAGGGATGGAGGGAGGAAGGAAGAAAGACAGTAGAAAAGGAAGAGAGAAAAAAAAGGAAGGAAGGAAGACAGGAAGAAAAAGCAGGAAGAAAGGAAGACAAGAAGAAAGAAGGAAAGGAAGAAAGAAAAAAAGGGACTGGATGGATGGATGGATGGAAGGAAGGGAAAGAAAGAAAGACAGGAAGAAAGGAAAACAGAAAGGAGGAAAGGAAGAAAAAAGGAAGGAAGACAGGAAGAAAGGGAAGGAAGGAAGGGAAGGAAGGAAGGAAGGGAAGGAGTGAGGGAAGGGAAGGAAGGAAGGAAGGGAAGGAAGGAAGGAAGGAAGGGAAGGAGGGAGGGAAGAAGACCCGTATCTACTAGCTCTGGGGTCAGAATGAGTTTTCATTCAGTTTTTTCCCAGCCATAATGTGGCTGAAATTAGCCCCATAGCAGAGCCTTTGATAGAGAAATGATGACTCCTTTATCAACATATCAAACCTGTCAGGACAGGGCAGTTACAAACCACTCTACCCACCCTCCCTGGTGACAGCCTATGATTCTTTCATCATTGTTTGGGATAGTTAAGCCTTTCTTAGAATAGATTTAACCATGTAGCTTCATTCCCAGAGCAGGTCTAGAAAGGAGAAGGGAGGAAGGGTTAAAAAGGGAAATTAAAGCACCAAAGTCACCCCTTTTATTGCCATATCCTCAGAGGGCAAGACAGGCCTGGGCTTCCCACCAGAGGCGATCAGCACTGTGAGACTTCTCACCGCAGCCTACTCAAGTCCTCAAGTGCAGGAGACCCCTGGAATAAGCTCTGTGGGCAGGAACTTCTGTTTTCACACCTATGTTCCCAGCATATTGCCTACCACATGGTTGGTGCTCAATCAATATTTGTTGAATGAAAAAAAAGGACAGGGGATTCTGTTAAGTCTACTTGGGATAACAGTTTTACTAAAACCTGTATCTATTACCGCCTCCCATCTCATTTTTTTCCTATTAGAAATCTCCATATCTTTTCTAACTCCTGACACTGCTCATAGTGAGTGTTCTATAAATCTTTAAATGCAAAGATAATTTACTGTGACACTACTGAAACTCAAGCCTTAGGACACCTCACTTTCAAAAGCCCCTTCAAGGCCCCAGAAAGTGTCCCAGCCACGTGTTTAAATGCTTTGGGTAATTTTATGTATTTTTTAAAGAAAGGTCCCCAAATTATATAAGCATTAAGTCCCATAACATGTAGCTCTGCCACAGCAGAAAGAAAGAAAGAATGGCTCCTGAGGCATCCTGACATATCCTCACAAGAGCATTTGGTTTGACAATACTTGCTTTAACCACAGAGGAGATACACCCTAGCATACAGACATTTCCTAATCAATCACAAGTCAAATGCAGTAAAGACTAGATGAGGTGTTACAATCACACGTGCTTAACTCTACTATGCGCTTAGTTAGTACTGCGAGTAGTTCGCAGAAAATAAGATTAGACTATAATCACTCCCACCCAATAGGAGCTTGCAAACCAGTAAGATAGACTGATGCTGTCATACAACTACAGATTGGAATAAGTACTATAATAGAGGAGTAAAAGCAGGGCATAGGCATATCTACTTGCTAAGTATCAAACTTGCTAGGCACAACAACCACAGAAGGTAAGTAGTAGTATCCTCATTTTGCAAATGAGGAAATCAAGGGCCAAAGGCATCAAGTGCCACACAACTAGTAAATGGCACAGCAAGAATTCAAGCCAGATCGCCTGACTCTAAAATGTCAACTTGTGGGTGGGCCACAGTGGCTCAGGAAGCAGAGTTCTTGCCTGCTATGAGGGAGACCCGGGTTCAATTTCCAGTGCCTGCCCACGCAAACAACAAAAAAAAGTACTAAAGTGTAAACTTGTGTTAGTGGCTACACTTTATTCAATAGCCAGTTGTTCTGCAGAATCTTCAAAACGTCTGAGATGTATAGGAACCAGCAGCAGAGGTCAGCAAGCTTCCATGGCCAACATTCCCACGAGTGAAGGAAAGAGAAGTTCCATGAACTTATTCACCGTGTGTATAATATATATAAACCTTGTTCACAAGGCAATACCCCAGCCAGGGTCCGTGACGGATAAGGGAGCCAGAAGGGGCCATGTGAGAGTGGCCCTGCCTTCAAACTCCTTTGTCCTTGTTGCCAGATTAATCATGCTGCAGCACAGCTCTCATTCCATCACCTGCCCAAACACCCTCCCTGGCTCCTCAATGCCCAGAGTTTCCTTATCTCTCACCACTTGCCTATACCCTCAGCTCCTGCCACATTCAACTGTTCACCAGTCCTCAAGTCACTCTGTCTTTCCTACCCCAGGAACTTTGCATGTGCTAGTCCTGTCTCTATTGAATTCTGCCCAACCTTCAAGGTCCCTTGTCTTCCAAGAAGTCCTTACTGATCACACCTGGCTACTCTGATGTCTACCTTCCTCAACACACTCATCACTGAAGGCTTATATCCTCAGGTAGCAATTATACTTCCCAACAACTCTTTCCATTTTACTTTTCAAAAGTTATTTAAATACTAAATGTTATAGAAGGGTGTAAGCCAAAAAGAAGAAGCTCCCTTTCCTGCCTCCAATTCAGTATCAATCCTAGTGGCAACTACCTTCACCAGTTTCTCATGTATACTTTGTGGGCTTTTCTTTTTTGTATTTGTGAAATTTTCGTAAATTTAAATTTTATGCACACATATCATTTTAGGAAAAAAATTTACATAAATTGAAAAAAACTGTACATATTATCATTCTATAACTTGCTTTTTTAAAATAAGCCAGCCAGTTTATTATTTTATGCTAAAACATTTAACTTTTACCATGCAGATGAAATACCTATGTCAGCATGAACAGTACAGTACATTTTCTTCCTGGAGGCAGTATAACTTGCTTTTTGCTCTACATATCTTGGACCCTTTCTCCATGTCTATCCACAGGGACAGACATAAACAATCCCCTCCACACACAGCTCCCTTAGGACCCCATATCAGACCAATTCAGCCCTCAAGGAGAGAGATGATGACAAAAGTCCATCCCATACACCAACCTGTCCCAACATATATCGGAGGTTTCAAACGGATAACTTGCAAGTCAGTTTGTCCCAGAAATGAGTTCTTTGATCTACACATTTTTCTAATTGAACCAAAATTTGTAAATAGCAAAATTTCACATAAAAATCCAACTCATCTTGGAAAAGCAAAAGCTTTGATGACACTGGACCCCCACTGGAGGTGGAATGGGCCTTCTAGTTCACTGCAGTTGCCACCATTCCCTATCGCTTTCCAGTTTTGAGGGTGAATATCTGCTGCCAATTAATACATTTGCATTTCTAATTTTCCTATAGTAGAGAAATTTCCCATATTGCAACCAGAATTAGGGAAATAAAAGATAAATGGATGGGGCCAAATACTACAAAACCAAATTGAAGGGCATAAATACAGGCTGCTTTTCTGTTATCCGCTAACCCTCTGTAGACATTTGAGTTAGGAACCCATATCGTACAGCAACACCACTGACTCTAGAAAATATTTTCCTTTTAGAAAGACGACTTTCTTTCTTTTAAAGAATAAAAATCTTCCTGGATAAGAGTCAGAACTAAAGGAGAACAGCAAAAATAGACCAGAAATTTTCCCTCTTAAAAAACTTAGAAGAATCTTCCCAATTGCTAACGGAGAATAGACTCATCCTTGACCTTTCCTGATAAGCCCTACAAAAGCCAGCAGGCTGTTTTTTCTACAGAGTGAAAAACCCAAGTAGGCACTGAGAACAGTGCTGTCCCTGAAGAATCCAAGGTAAGAGAGGTACCAAGAAATGCAGTCCCTGACACACAGCCAAAAGGGCTACTGACAGTAGGCAAGGGTCCTGGAACAGAAAAGCATCTCACCAGATGCTGCCTGGGACAAGATCTTAGACTTCCTCAAGTCTACTGTGGTGTTTAGAGCACAAGCTCTGAAGTCCAGCCCTTGACAGCCACCCATGGCACATATAAGGAAACTGCTCCAAAAAGTACCTGCAAAAAGTTGCCACTGTCTTTTAAAAATTACTTAGGCTAGGTATTCAGAAGAAATTTTAAAAGACTCACAGTATTATCAGACCTGAATAATTGCATTACTTGTCCCCAACATGATGTGTGACATAAGTATATTTGTTCATTTATTTAACAAACATGTAAGTGCCAACCAGATGATAATCACACCATATCATACTCCTGAAAGGTGAGTCATCAAGAACAAGGACGAGGTGTGTAACAGCTTAGCCTCTATAGTCTATCAAAGGTGAACAAGAAGGCAGAGTGGTTCAGATTTTCAGATTTGCAAATGATAATCCGTCTTCTTAGTCAAGAACTGTATATTCTAACTCAGTTTATTAAACCAGCTTGAGACCTATTTTATCACAGAGCAGCCCCTGCCTTCCCGAAATCATAACATCAAGAATTTTAGAGCCGAAAATGACTCAGAGCTCAACTCATCCAATCTCTTTGTTTTGCAGATGAGGAAACTGGGGCCTGGGAAGCTTAAGAGAATTGCTTGAGATCATAGTTGTTACTGAATTACAAGTAACAATAGGTTCCTGAAAACAAGGATTAAGAAAAAAATATCATATATTGTTTTAAAGTTAATTTTGAGCCTTAAACAAAATCCATCTTGCAGTAACTACTTCCCACTAGCAAACATGAGAAATATATTTTAGAGCTGGGAATCCCTGTGTCCAGTCAAAAGACCATGCAGAGAAACCCATTATCATTGGTCTGCATTTGAAAGTAGTGTATAATAGTCAAACAGTCAAATCTTAGTCTTTCTTTTTTTTAAAAAAAACAGACTCAATGAGCCAACAGCCATGACAGGAACCACTAGAACCTTGGGACTCAATAGTAGGACACTATCCAAAATAATGAGATAAATAATGTCCTATTTTATATTGATCAGACCTCACCTAAACATTGTATCCACTTCTGGAAACCACATCTATAAACCAGAGTAGAAAGCTGAGTAAATCTGGGATAGGTCAGTGCTGTGAAAGGCACAAAAAGGGTCAAAACAGTATCACCAAAGGAACTGGAGATGCATGGCTTGGGAAGACTTGGGGCATATACCTGCTGTGTTCATCTCTAAAGGGCTATCATGAGAAAGAGTAACTCAGTTTGTTCTTTGAGACCCATGATGGCTGACCTAGGATCAGTAGTAGGTGGGCATATTTTACAAGGAATCGAGTTGTCAACAATGCCACAGTCACAGTGGCCTCTGAACATCAGGCTGGCTGGCTGCACGTGTTGGTGGAAGTTTTCAATCCCTGGACAGAAAACCATTTGGCAAACGTGGTACTAATGAAAAAACATAAACAAAAAGTCCTGAATCTGCCGAAATGGCCTTATGCTCCTCTCCAGCGCTGTGAATCTATTAATTGATACAACACATCATTTGCCAATTATGTGTCAAGAGATTCGTTAAATACATGGGTAGAATGCAGAGATTGTGGGATTAAGAGATGTCTATGGTAGTAAAATAGAAACAAAGCCCTGTAGTAGAGAGCCATGACTGAGAACCCAGGGGGTCTAGAAGCAAGAACAGGTGGTTACAGCCCTACAAGTGATGTTATCCTAGGTTCTTTAAGCCCCTTCTCATAGGCTGCTTACACTGAGATCAGCAATACCCACTTACGTCCCATGTCAAGCCTTTTCTTTTAGATGCATAGCTTAATAATCCAATATAGCCAATAGCCACTAAAAAACCATAGGACTATATTAAAAGTAACAGCCATCATTTCCTGAATACCTACTATTGTGAGAAACTGCTTGAGATGTTTGCATACATTATCTCTAACAGTCATTTCAACACTAAAAGGTAGTATCATTTTAGGGAACTAAGACTTAAGAGAAGTTAAGTTATTGGCCCAAGGCCATACACTTTGGAAGAACTTAAGATCCCTATTGCAATCCTGGTCCAAAGCCACACTTTCTTCCCTTCATCATGATGTCTCCTCTATACCTTACCACCTTGCATTTAATTTGCTCAAAGTAAATAATATCAGACAAGTAGGAAGGACACAGATCACTTTCTCTCTTTGAGCCCCAGGCTCCCTACCTGTAAAGTTGGCGAACATTGGAGAAGACGAACACAGGGAGCTCTTCCCGCTCCAGTGTTCGGGTGCTGCTCTACAACTGGACCTTATTAGATTCCTCCTTTCTCTGTCACCTCCACACTGGTGGGGCTGAGAAAGTGGTGGCAGGGGAGGTGGTAACTGTGTCCTAAGGGGGACACAGCTAGTAACTTTCCCCATGCTGCTGTGAGGTCAGAGCAGTAATGGAAGGAGGAAACCAAGAACAGGCAAAAAGTCTGCTGTATGAGCTCACTCACATGTGTACAGCTTAGAATGACCCACATAAGTTTTGACATTTAGTGCTTTAGTCCATAAAGTAGTGCTGTTCTGTAGGATATCAGCACACAGATCTGAGGCTAGCTGAGCCCGGACCCCAGGGGACATCCACAAGGAATCAAAGCACAGAGTCTTTGTTTGGAAAGGGAAAAGTAAGAAGTAGGGTGTAAGAGGTAAAGCAGCCCAGCCACATTCCAGCGGGAGGAGCCTGGGGCTGCTCCCCCAGTGCTGATGTCCTGATTGAATCAGGTTACTGAGTGCCCTTCCTCCCCCACATGCCTTTCTCACACGCTGGGGCCTCCAGCTCCAAAAGGCCTCCTGGTTCCCAAACGCCCTCTCTACAGTTCTTCCGGTATTGGTGTTAACAGAGCCAAGGGATTCCAGATTCCAAAACTGCACCTGGGTGAGGGGAGGAGGCTTCCAGGGCCTGAACGGCAGGCTTCCTGCCTGATCCAGCACCCCTCCATGGGCGGGGAAGGGGGACCATTTCACCCTCAGTTCTGGGTGGGGGGAGACTCCAGACATGGGCCAGGGAGGTGTTCTCTCTACCTACCTCACTTCTAGAAAAGGGCTAATGAGGTGATTTCGGAAACCCCCCACCCAAACCCAGTTTCCTCCTCAATTTCCTGGTGATGTCCATTCTGGAAGGGAGCCCCAGCTCAAGGAACACGGCAGGAAGAAGGCGCCTGACCCTGAGTACCAGGAGTTTCCAGTGAGCAAACCACTGAACCCAGAAGGAATATCCCCACAGAATTTCCTGGTTTTATTCTAGTATTGCTTTTTTTTTATCTTGTGTGGGACAAGGCAGGACAGGAGAGAGGAGGGGCAGGGGAGGGGCAGCAAAGTACAGTGGGAAGAACGTGGGTTTGAAGCCAGAACTAGGTTCCAGTGACAGCTCTGCACTGGCATTGTGACCCGAGCTTCCGCGGCCTCTCTGTAAAATACCTTCTGAATGGTCCCCGGCACCCATTGGGTTAGCAATAAGGGCAGCTGTTCTTATCGGCATCCCCTCCTCCCAAAGAAACCTACCAGCTCCCCACATCCCTAAACTGAGGACCCGCCAAGCCAGTGGGCCAGACTTCTCCTACAGATATCCAACAGTGTGTGCAGGGAGGCGGAAAGTGGATAAAGAGCAACATAAGATAAAAGAGAAGTATCAGTAACAGTAACTTCAGGGAACACTATATCGTACTGCACTGCATTATGTTAAGTTACATTATATTATATTCACACTGCAGGGCTATAATACATCTCACGCCTTATTACAAGAGGTAGACACTGTTATCTCCATTTTACAAATGAGGATGCTGAGAATCAGAGAAATTAAAGGATTTGTCCATGATTACACAGGTTGGACTATTCTCCATGAAGACAACACAGCAAAACCAGCTCTTTACATTTCCAAGGCTAGAAGAGAACTTTAAGCTATTCTTATTAGGATTTCCTCTCTCTGAAGATAAATCACCAGCCTCCACAAGCTTGTCTGGGGGACCCAGCATTCTGATGTGGGTACTGACAGGGAAACTTGCAGGTCAGAGCCCAGAACTTGTTGATGGTCTTTAACATGGAAGAAAGTAATGTAAAGAAAATAAGAAAATGGGAGGGCAAAGCATTCATACCATCCACCTCTCCCTAACACCCCCTACTTGGAGACAGCTGCCCATCACTGACTCTGAATCACACATTTAAACTGCACTTTTCTCAATTCCCCAACGTCAAACTGCGTTGGTGGCGAGGAATGCAGACGGCAGAGAGAGAGCTCGGTGAATTACTTTCTCTGCTAGTGGTGGTATCTGATGCATGTTAAACACCTCTCTGCAATTCCTCAAGTGTCTATTAATCAGTGAACCAAGAACACAGAGGGCACCAAGGAAAAATCTGCCATTGCAGGGGAAGAAAAGCAAACCATGAGAGATCTCCTTACTGATGCACAAAGACTTCCAACCTGACATGAGGCAGTGAAAGCCCAGTCACTGAGGCACTTGGTCCAACGGACCACAAAACAAGACAGTAAAGGAGCCCTCAACTAAAAGGGGACAAAATTCACTTCTCTCCAGCCTCATCTGGAGACTGGCTGGATTAAGGAAGATTTTGCCCGAATCTGATTGGAAGAAAAACTTGAAAAGCCGTTTTCCCTGCTGAGCCTCAATTTCCCTTCCCTATGAAATGGCACTATTATGCCATCAAACCTCCCCAGCTCTTAGGGACAAATAAGATGCATGATGGTCTCCAAGTTTCCACTGCCTGCCTACTCCTCATACTAAATATCTTCCCTGGGCAAGCCCATTCCCTGCCATGGTTATGACGCCTAAAGCATATCTCCAGTTTTGTGCACACGCTCGCTCTCTTTTTAATTAATTTATTTTATTTACTGAACGTATCAACATACAAACACAAACATTCTTACCATATGATCATTACATTCTACATATATAATCAGTAATTCATAAGATCATCACATAGTTATATAATCATCATGATCATTTCTTAGAACATTTGCATCAATTCAGAAAAAGAAATAAAAACAGAAAAAATTCATACATACCATACTCCTTACCCCTCCCTTTCATTGATCACTAGCATTTCAATCTACTAAATTTATTTTAACATTTGTTTCCCCTATTATTTATTTATTTTTAATCCATATGTTTTACTCATCTGTCGATAAGATAGATAAAAGGAGCATCAGACACAAGGTTTTTTTGTGCACTCTCTTGATTCCTACATCCAACGCTTACAGGACACTTCTAATGAGATGACCCATAGGCATCATGTCAACAAGTTCAAGATGGAACTCATCTTCCCACCCAACCCAGTTCTCTTTCATTTCCCATCTTGGTAAGGTCACTACCATTCAGTGGTTTTCAACCAGAGACATTTAGAAATACGGTGATGGTGGCATTTTTTGTTGTCACAATGACTGGGGGAGATTAAAGGATGCTAAGCAAAACTGTCCTGCTCTATGAAAATGTGTCCTAACCCAAACTGCCAGCAGCAAGCACCACCATTCAGAGCTGCAGCAAGTATCCCACCCTCTTCCCATTCCCCCTCATTTACCAAAGACTCGTCAATTCTACTGCCTGTGTCTTCAATCCAGTCCACCCTCCCCATCCGTACAGCCACACTCACTGGGATAACTGCAATAGTCTCCAATGGGGTCATACTGTCTCTGCACCCACCCACCTACCTATTCCCAACTCACTCTCCGTAATTCGCCATTCAGCTACCTATAATATCTCTAAAACTACAAATTATGTCACTCCTTGCCTTAAAATCATCCAATGGCCCCCCCTCCACCTTCTGAATGAAGGTTAAATTCATCATCATGGTAAACAATAACCCTTAACTGCCCCCTCTCTCATGGGTCACCATCCTCCACATGGGTACCCCAGGTTCCAGGGGAGCTTCAGTATCTTTGCACACACTGTTCCCCTTTCTTGAAGGCTGTCTCCCTGTCTCTCTCCAGCTGACTTCCATATGTCTTTCAAGATTCAGCCTAAAGGTCTCTTCTATGGGCCTTCCCAACCCCAAGCTGAGTTAAGTGCCTGCTTGTATGCACTGTGATCACAACATTTGTCGTCTTATTCTGATTGTTGTTGTGCTTGTCCTGCCTCTCCGACAGCTCTGATTCTCCAGCACAGAGCCAAGCATGCAACATAAGCTTAATGAATATCCAATGAATTAAAATGTATAGCTCATAAAGCACTACAGCTTATAAAGCATCATCTCAATGATGCTGGAAAACTAGATTCTGTCCCTATTACCATTTTACAGAAGAGGAAGCTAAGGCTCAGAGAAGTTATCTCTCACCCAGGTTCACATGGCCACTACTACGGGGTAGAACCAAGACTTAATCAGGTTCTCTGATGGCTAATTCTTTGCTCTTTGTCATACCCCACTCTGCATGAGAGGTTGTGGTACAGAGACACAGGGAGGACAGTGCTGTCATTTTCCTGTCTTCTTCAAGCTTGGGGGTAACCTTACCTGCAGAAAGAGCTCTGGGAAAGCCCATCCAGCATTACCTAGCTTCACAGTACCACTGGGGAGTAGAAGTGCAGTTGTCCTGTGTTCTTCAAGCTTGGGGGTAATCTCAGGCAGACACATCTCTGAAAAACCCATCCACATTACCCAGACTGCACAGCATCATTCTCCCCCACTCCCCCTCCAACACCCCAACCATACTGCACAGAAACTCCAAAGCCAACTAAAAAGCTGACTTTACTGTCAGACACAGTTGCACCCAGCCTGCATGCAGCATAATGGCTGCAGTGTGCCAAATCTGGAGGGATGGCAGAGGACTAGTACCATGCGACAGCATCTAAAGTTGCCATGCATTAAGTACATGCCACTCCAAACGGGCCACCCCACAGAGAAGGTGTCTTAGGTGAGACATCTGAGTGCCGGGGAAGGGGTAGGAGAACTGCAAGGGGGAGGAGGCCTCACAAGCTGCCCTGCTGTGCCAAGTGAAAGGCTGGTAGTTCCTAATTACTTTCTGAGAGTTTTCATGAGCACCTCACATATGCCATTTTGCTTCAGGAACACAAAGCAATTAGAAATGGGATTTCAGACTTTACAACTCTAACTGTGGCTGGAGCAGAGAGCATTCCCTCACACAGATATGTGGGGGTCAAATGTGAATTTAAAAGGCGATTAAGGAAATGTGTAGTTTGGTTCTGCAAGCCTCTGGGAGGAGGGGAAGGAAAATGATAAACGCTCATTTCAGGGCTTTCCGTGGTAATCACTACCCAGTTCCACAGTGTCATTCAAACGTCACCATGACAACCAGCCAAAGGCTTCCTTCCTCTGTGGCAAAGACAATAGATATTTTAATTAAGGCCATTCATTTCTTTTTCTGACCAATAGAAGAAAAACATCAACAAAATGTTACCCAGAAATGCATGACCACAAACACTTGGAATTCAAAACTATTTGCTGCTTTCCACATAGTCACATGATCCATCCCTACATCCCCAAAGCCCACTCTCCCACCCTCTCAACAACTCATAGTTTATAGATCTCATAAATTCAGATGTGTCTGGATCCTTTATCAAACATTATAAAGCTAGGTAAACATTCCAATTTAATTTTCTGACTATGATTGAGAGCAGGATTCTAGTCATTTTTATTTCAGTCATAAAATTCAAAAGGTCTGATACATTTTCATAAAGTACTGTCAATAAATGCTGAAATAACCCAAGATTAGATTTGAGTGTTCAGTGGCCTTTCGACATGAGCAGATCTAGATCTGAACACCTGCTCTGTTCACCTGTGTGACTGTGGGCAGTGACTTAACCTCTCTCAGATTTTGCTTCCTCGTCTGGGGGCCAGAAGTAATGAAACATACTTCGGAGCACTCAGAAGAAAAACAATGAGGACTGTAAACTGCCTAGTATCTTGTCTGGCCCAAAGTGAGCTCATAATAAAAGGTCTCATGGATTCTTGTTATTTTGCCTTATTTTCCCCTGAAAGAATTAGGAAGGCCCTGTCCACTCTACCTATGAAATGTCTCTGGCATGAATTGGGTTTTCTTCCTTTCCACAGTCCCAAATCTAGGCTTTCATCATCTCTTACCTAGACTATTCTAACAATCTCCTCACCGTAAAGTAGGGAGCATTATTTCTATTTTTTTAAAAATTTTTTATTAATTAAAAAAAAATTACAAGAAACACAAACATTCCCAACACATACACTCAGCAATTCACAATATCATCACATAGCTGCATATTCATCATCATGATCATTTCCCAGAACATTAGCATCAATTCAGAAAAAGAAATAAAAAGACAAAGAAAAATATAACAAACAGAAAAAAAAAATTTTACAGGCCATACCCCTTACTGATCC